>BMAO01024084.1:0-69387 GCA_019973975.1 Trichonephila clavata
CAATCTGTATTGTTTAATTTCTCAATTCACCCGTGAGAAGAACGGGTATACCAGCTAGTTCATTTATAAATATCATGAATATAAAAAATAAAATAGAAATTTTAGCCTTTAGAGGTCCCTTATCCATTAAAAGACTGTTGAATGAGTTAACCTCACTCCAAAATTTAAGATCAAATATTTTCTATTCCAGAGTATTTGATTTTAATCAGCACCTTAAAAAATCGAAAACCAGTCTAAATTTCCCAATACTCTTTCCCCACTCCATCTTTCTGACGCAATATCAAGAGTAGACAGAGTTATTAACATGATTTCGAGAAGAGAGGCATTCAACACCTTTTTTCAATCTTGTTTGAAACGAATGCGAAAATTTAAGAAAAAAAGGGTTAATGTCATGCGTGAGCATTAAAAAGCGATGCACATCTGCGCAATGCAGGGGTCGTCATATCTTTAAATACTTTCACCATGTTGTGACGCATGCATAATGCATCATTTGCGTAGGTGAACGTAAATGAGGTAGAGTAAGTCCTGTCAAAACAAAATGCTTGGTCAGAATTGTCGAATACTATAACATGTGAGAAGAATGGAAGAAAATTAACTGAAAGGGGGTGATGGCTATTTTTTATGTATTATTTTCATACTGTGGATTTGAACGCAGTAGTATAAATGACGGACAAATAAGCTACGACAAAAACTATGAACCTAATATAACATGCGAAAATATTGCTGACTTGAATGTGGTTTAAGGTATCCGACTACCCAAAAAATTTGCCAAAGATTGAAATTCTTTTTATGATTTTATTTATAGGCCATCTTATTAGCTCTGTAAAAATACCCAGTTTATTATTTTCCGTTCACTAGAACAAAAACTACAAGTGTTTTAGTAAAAGAAGATGCCTTACTTTAAGCAAGATATGTCATACTTTAAAACGCGTTTTACTCGAAATGTGTTTTTTTTAAAGTGCTCAAACGGGGACAGCGATTGCTACAAAAGTTTTAAAAATAATTTTCTGAAATTTTTTTGTGAAAGTTCTGTATAATAGTAGAAGTGTTTTAATTTTCAGATTTATCAATCACCGTTTTATGACAAAATTTACAGTCTCTTGTGTTTTTATAATCCATGTTTTTTTAATCAATTTCATATAATAACTGAGATAAAGTGCTCTAGTTTTTGTAAAAATTAAAATATCTCTTATCCTGAAGGTCATTTCAAAAATGAATAACATAGCAACACATCAGAATTGAAAATTTGTTCATAAACTTTTGGTACGAATGGACCTCGTTTAGGTTATTTTTTGTAAATGTTACCCATTTTTTCCAATTTTTAGTAATAATAATTTCTTTTTCTCTTTTTAATTTTAGCATATTTTTCTTTAAATGTACTAAACAAATCTAAAAACCACAAAAAAATAACCAATCTCCATTTTTTTTTAAAGTTGTCGCAAGTAGTCGGATACCTTAAGAATTTATATCTCAACCAAGTATTATGAGAACATTTTAATAAATCTACAAAAGTTATAATTAATTAGAAACATTCATTTGAACAGAACAGCACAAACTTGTCTTTTAAAACATAAAAAGCTTTTGCTTATAGCTGAAAAATCTTTTAAGGTATCTGACAACTTTCGGAACCATGCTTTTGATAAGCGCATAATTTTAAAGCATATAAATTAATAATTTTTTAAATATTTAACTGAATTAGAATAAACATATAAAATTGTTTGAAGAATGCTAGTAAAGTCAAAAAAAAAAATATTTAAATGCAATTTTTTAACAAAAAATGAAGAAAAAAATGTCATATTTTCAAAACATCCTCCTTTTAAGAAAAGTGCTTCAATAGCAATAATATTTTGCCTATACATATATAGCTAGAACTTCTGCCTAGGAGCTGAACTAGGATTTTCGAAAATTCAAAGTTACTATTAATTTAAATAGTAACCAGTGTTTTTGTTATACATATGTAAAATTTCTCTACCCTGATATGTTAAAATATTAATAAATCCACTTCTAAATCGTATATTTCATAAAACCAAATTCAAGCTCTGACTGAAATCATAGCTATTTATATAGGTAAAATATTATAGTTTTAGAGGCATTTCTCATAAAAGAAAAATGCTTGTAAATATGTCATTTTTTTTTAAATGCGTTTTTAAGTGATTTTTTTACTGTAATAATGTTTTTAAAACAGTTTTATATGCATATTCTAATTCAATTGACAATTAATACGAAAAAAACTTTTTATTTATACGCTTTTTTAAAAAATCCCGGTTCCGAACATAGTCGGATACCTTAAATATAGAAAAAGAATTAATATCAAGATTAACCCCTTAACCGGTCAAATTTTTTACACAAAATATTTTTTAAAATGTCCATTTTTTTTTTACTGTACACAGAAGAACGTCGTTTATCCGAACGTTTATTATCCGGAGCGTCAAATATCCGAACCAGTTTCCGGATACGTTTTCGAACAGTGCAATGCTCGGCAGTTGTTTCGTGTGAGGCCAAAAATGATGGGAAAACCCAAGGTGAGGGATATTTGGGGAATTTCAGCTGTGTTTGATTTGGTAAACATCTGCGCGGAATATTAGGTCAGTTTGTTTTCAAATGAGGGGGTGTATACGTGCTCTTTTGTTGAGTTGTGGACTGCTATGGCTTCGAATTAAAAACGGAAGCGCAACGCCTTGAATATTGAGACAAAACTTGAAATGCTGAACCGTCTCTCGAAGGGAGAAAGAGGAGCGACTCTAGCACAGTTTTATAAAGTGGGAAAGTCAACAGTTTCTGTCCGGTTTCATATACTGCATGGATCGCATTCAGTTTTCGGTTATCCGAACAGTTGTTCGGTCCCAATTGATTCAGATAAACGACGTTCTACTGTATAACTGAACACCAAGCTTAATAGAATGAGAAAATGGAAGACTTTTGGTTTAATTTTAAATTTTAAAATTTTTACCACCATTTTTTGTTTTTACAATTGTGGAACACAAAACTCTTTAATGTTTGCTTTTCTGATAAGGACAATCTTCATGCTGTGAAGAATTTTTCATATATTTTAGAAAAATTTTGTGTTCGTACTTCTTAAATGGTTGAGAGCTTTGTGAGTGTGTGAAGAAGTGTGTTGTTCCTCTGAAGAATAATCCAAATAACAAGCAGACAGTTCTAAATCTGTATCGAATTTAATTCATTTTTTTTTTTCTTATAGAAGTGTTTTTTGTGTTATCCGATTTCAAAATTGCCGTCGATCAACTTGCATAGAAGTAGTGAATTGCCAGTTCTAGATTTGCCCGAAAAATGTCATGCGGCACACCTAGAGCAGAACACAAATTGTAAGAGGTCTAAATTCCTTCCTTCATCAAAGAATAATTCCCGTCTTCACCGCAAAGAAATTGCCGGATGAAAAGCATTTCAGTGCCATAGTCAAGGTGCATCTCCTTTTCAAAACACTACTCTCTCAGTAGCGCAACATTCCATTATAGGCCCCAAGCTTTCTATGCCAATCTAGTTTTCATGACCTTGGACACAAAAGTGCAGGAGCTGATCTTGCACCTTTGTGTCCAGTTAGTGTTCCGGTCAGGTGGTCAGCCTGACGCGAAGCCCCAAGTCTTTCAGTTTCAAAACACTAACACTAAATAAGATCACCATAAGAACTAAATATTCAGTAAAATACGTGTAACGCAAAAAAGTTTTGACGAAATATTGGTTAATACGAAATAATACAACGTCCTGACAAACTACTATGTATTTCCAGGCATTTTTTTTGCACTGGTCTCCAAAAGTTAAGGAACAACATGTTGTTCGAAGTTCACCAGTAAAAAAATTACAGTAGCAATAAAACTTATAGTTTATATAAATGATAAAAAGACGAACTTTATACAAATTTATGCTAAAACCAATAGCTACCAGTTTTTTTAATAGGAAAGAACATATATATATGAGTGAAAGAAAAATATGCATATATCAGGCTTTCGTAATTACGCGTGCAACTTTTGTTGATTTACAACTTCTGTTAGCAGATTTACTGACAATAGGCAGTGGGGTCTCACAATGTCTGAGAGAAGCCGTTTGCCCTATTCGTTGAGGTGGATGCTGGTCGGATGGAATGGAAATGGGGTTGTAACAGCTGATGCTGGTAGGCGTCTTAATGTGTCTCGTGGTGTGGTCCACCGTCTCTGGAATCAATATCAAACCAAAGCATCTGTGTCCAGAAGATATGTTCCAGCCGACCACGAGCTACAACACTTGCAGGACACCGTTTTATCGCTCTTTTGGCCCGAAGCAGAAGAAGGATTTCTGTGCCGCAACTTGTTGCAGACCACTCTGTAGCATCAGGGAGAAGAATATCCGCTAGTACTGCAAAGGCGTCTTCACAATTCAGGTCTCTATGCAAGGCGACCAGTTATGTGTGTACCCCTCAACAGACGACAGAGAAGGCCCGTTATTTTAGGCAAAAGAACACGTTTCCTAGACCAGACAGCGATGGGCTTCTGTACTCTTTACAGACGAGTTCAGATTCACACTGGAGAGCGATTCAGGACGTCTGCTCTTCTGGAGGGAACGAAGCACCAGATATCATCAATCCAACACGAAAGACAGTTACCGAGGTGGTGGAATAATGGTTTGGGCAGGGATCTCACTTGGTGGTCGCACTGACCTGCATGTGTTCCATGGAGGAACTCTGACTGGTGAGAGATATCGGGATGAGATCCTTGATCCATATGTCCGCCCGTATGCTGGTGCAATTGGAAATGACTTCAGTCTGAATGGATGATAATGCACGACCTCACCGAGCTGTAATTGTTGAGGAACATCTTGAGGCTCTTGGTTTGGAGCGAATGGAATGACCAACTCGATCTCCAGACTTAAAACCGATAGAGCATCTTTGGGACTATCTTGTAGACAGGCTGCTGCTTTAAGTCCTCCTCCAAGGTCTTTAGGGTGAGTGAAGTGAATATTAACGTCCCACTGTTCAGCTATCACGAGGGCTTTTGAGGACGGTCCGAGTAATTTTGAACCATGGTCAAGTGACCCGGACGACACCTGAGCTGCACCCCTCTCCAACTACCACACCACACCAACGGGAGGACGTTTGAGCTCTCGACAGATTTTACGTGCATCGCTCCCTACGCGGCGGTCTTCAGTGGTACTGGGATCGAACTCATGACAAGCTAGCCACGATCCGATGCCTAGACCACTTGGTTACCGCGGCCACCCAAGGTCTTTAGGAGAGCTGGAACAAAGCTTACTCCTTGTCTGGTCTTCGCTTCCCATTTCGGTAATCGACAACGTAATTGACAGCATGGAATTTCGATGCCGCCAATGCATTCAAGCTAGTGTTGGCATACCCCTTATTAAAACCCATTTTTGTTATGCTTCTATGACATTTTACGCATAAAGCTGTGATTATTATTTTTTCAAGAATGGACTTTTCCAGCGAGATTGCTTTTTTTGTTGTTGTTGTAAATCATTTTTGAATTTTTGTTATGTAAACTTCTATCTGCAGTCAATATATAACTGTTTTGTGCGCATGTCATTCAAATTTGGTGTTTCTACATTCATTCATTTGCAAATAAGGCGCATAAAAACCAGGTTGTTCCTTAACTTTTGGAGGCCAGTGTATTAAGCGAAACAAAATCACTTAACACGAAAATATTTCTTTTTAGAGAATGAACAAAATACGGAAAACACCAGTTTGGACTGTTCTATTGTATCATCGGAAGAATTTATTGCAGTAGATGATTAAAATGTGTGTACAGCCCCAATGATGGCAGACAAAGACGTTTCGGAGTTTGTTCAAAACTCAAAAAATATCATTGATGCAGATTCCGAACACGAAAATGAAATGAATGGTGCCGCTCCTGTTCCACGTCATCCGAAATTAGTAACATTATGAAAAGTATATGGAATTACTTAGACACACATTTCAGTGTTGAAATGAATAACAAAATGGAGGACAATTAACACGAAAAAATATTTCAGTCCCTTCAGTTTCGTGTTAAGCTATTTTCACTTTACACTCAGATCAAAGAAAGAAAGAAAATACCATTGCCTGTACAGCATACGGTCAAACCGGTTAAGGGGTTAGATGAATACATTTAGAAAGCATTGCCGTAAAATTTCAAGAATATCCTTCTTCCTGAAACTGAAAAAAAAGAAACTTTTTTTTTTAGTGAAAGTTGGAAATTTTTACTAAAATTAAATTTATCATGAAAATTTAATATTTTCGAAAAAATGAAACCTAGTAAATTTAACAAATGAAGCAATAGATTTTGTTAATGAAAATAACCACATTTAAAAAAAATATCCATAAAACTTATCACAAAATCTAATAAAGATATAAGCACCAATCAATAAAAGAAAGAATAAAATATTAAAAGTATGACATGTAATTCTGGGAGAAAACGAAATTCTCATTCCCGCTCTATTATCTTCTTATATTACTGGCTTCAAATGCAATGTTAATGAATCAACTTCAATAACAGACTTATATTTTCCTGTTATATGCTATATTTATGCTCTTTACCGAGAATCCATTAAAGTAACTATTAATGGTCTAAGAAACTTTTATAACGGTTGTTAAAATTTCCTTCAATTCCATTGAATCGGTCTTTCAAATGAATATATGATTTCGTCTTTTACTTTTGAATGAAAACTGCTTTTAATTCTGATATTTTCAAAATGTTAATTGTCTTAAGAAAGGAAATCAGTTCGTGGAAATTTTCTGAAGGCTTACGAATAACACAATAGAGCAGCATGCTAATTTAAATTCCATCAGAAAAAAAATATTTACATAGAGGGCAATTTACATAAAAGGACTATTTATGATCATGTAATGTAAAATCTATTTCTTTCATATATTATGTTAAGAATTAAGAGTGGCTTAATTTGGAAAAACTTAAAGCAAATTTAATTGGATTTTTATGCTCAAATGGATTGAAGATTTATATTTGATTTTTTTTTATGATTTACGTGTTTTTTACCCAACTTTAAATATTTATAAATAACAGTATCACGCAAAAAAATATATCGAATTAAAATATTAAAAGCTTTTTAATAAACTTATTCTTCATCAGAAAATGGGAGGGGGATCTTTTTTCATTTATATTCAATTTAAAAACATTTTTCGTGCTGATCATGCCAGTTATGAGTCCCACTGAAGACTCCCCGTGTAAGGAGGCCAGTACATGTTACATATGTCGAGGCTCAAACGTCCTTCCGTTGGTGTGGTGTGGAAGTGAGGAGAGAGGGTTCCAGGTCACGTGACCATGGTTCAAAATTACGAGGTCCGTTGCCAATAGCTCTAGTGCAACTTTCTAGTACGATGTTAACATAATTCTCACTCTCACGCATACCATTTTTAACAAATACGCATTCATTTTTTATTTAATTTTTTTTTGCTGCAAGGTACAAGTCGAATAAAGTGGAACTCAGAGAGTATAGATTTTTTGTTTTTAAATGGCTCATCTCAGAAAAATAAAGAACTGATAATTTGTTTTCAAAAAAAAAAAAAAAAATCTTACTTTATTTGCTTTGTCATGACTGAAAGCCACCCATACTACCATCTCCCTGTCTATCTGAAAATACTACTGGATGTGTAGGCGGACTTAAATGATCAAAAGACATAATTGTAAATCAATTAGATTTATTGATTCTAATCAGCACAGACGTTATACACACACAATTCAATTAAGAAAAACACATAAGAGTGGAGTACGACACACGGGGAATTACTACTAGCGGAATATTCAGAATGTCAACTGAATCTAGGAAAGCTTAAACGCGCACAAGTACAGCTACGCCACGTACGAATATTCGCAATATCTTAAATAAAATCACTGACCTTATATTTTACATCGGCTGTTCCTTCGTGATGATTACGCCTTTTTACTGGCTGGGAGAATGGGTGAAGAATCCACGCTCTGTAATAAGGATTTTCCAAGTATTCAATCCGCTTCTCATCGAGTACCTCCACACTTAACAGCTATCTACAATTGACAACAACTTCGTGCTGACCTCCCGATCTTTTACTCACTTGTCTTCTCTCTTCCTAGCAACTTTTTTAACTCGCGAAATCCGAACTCATATAATATATCTTATTTGCATAAATCACGCCCGGCTCTCGGTGAAGATTGGTTGAAATAAATAAATTGATTTAAGGAAAATAGAGGAGGTTAGTTAATACACCGTATAGATCCGTCACAGCTTAACTAGAATTGGGCCACGGGAACCGAGTGGTCATTGTCGCAAACTAGTGGCCAGTGTTGTTTTTGTCGTATCATGGATTCGAATACTGATGCCACTCAAGATCTGCCATGACCAGGCACCGATGCGTGTAATATCTGTTGAGGCTTCAAGCCTGCACGTTGGTATGGCTTGGAAGTTTGGAGAATAAGGCGCCACAGCTCAGATGTCGTTCAACTGAGGAACTTCGAGGAACTTAAAAGGAACTTCGAGTTTATCCATCCATTCTTTTCCTTAAAAATCCCAACAATAAATCTGCCTACCTTAACTTAATAAAGAATAAACTACCCCTATGTACCGCAACTTTTATAAATATTTTCTGGGTTAAGGCTCATAATAATAATGAGAAAATGATATTGCAGCTCATTTTGCTAGTCGCTACTACTAATGGTGTAGAGATAAGTGTTAACGCCACCCGTTCTTATGTCATCAAAATCCTCCAAAATAAATTGTGACGGGTGCTTACGCGTTTCACTAACCTTCTCTTAAAAACTTTAAATTGTATTTATTTTGACCAATCCCCACTGAGAGCTGGAAGTGTGACTTATGCAAATAAGATAGTTTCGGGTTTAGCGAGTTCGAAAGAGATATAAAAGGGAGAAATGAAATGAAGAGAAGAGGATGACTAAGCGCTTTGATAGAGTAGAACTCCGTGTTTGGGATTGAAAAGTAAACTACGTGGTTGCTTAAGAAGGTGTTTCTAAGCGTTTAGTTTAATGAAGTGAAATTTGATAGAGGAAAGAAGATTATTGAAAAAGATTCATTAAGGCGGTTCAGAAGTTATTGAAGATATCCTAGATTATAGCCACTTCATAAATTCTACTAGTTTCCAAGTTCTTCCGAAGAAGATTTCAGGTCTGTAATATTTGTAGTTTAGATTTAAATGTGTAGTTTGATTGTACGTGTTATTCCCCTCGTGATATCAGTTAGTATTCCGTCGTCCATAATTGAATTCTGATAACACTCCATGATAATTTATTGTTCTTAAAGTTGATTATTAATTGTGAATTTCTATCTTAAAGAAATAATAAATAAGTGATTTATTATTTGAGTAGTCATTAATTATGAATCCTACATATCCCAACATAGATAATATGCAAAGGGGTAGTGGGAGACTACGACAAAATTAATTGAGGACTGGGAGAGTTAGTGGTCAAACTCTAACACTGAAATACTAATTCTCTTGTAGATCCGCTGTAGGTTCACACATTGATTCATCAACGAAGAAGAATTCGTCACACCAGGAATAAACGTACTTAATTTATCTTCAGTGGCTAAAGATTTATTTAAGTTTTTAGAAGCCACACACAATTAAAACAAATATAAAAATACGCTACTAACAGACATTAAAATATTTACACGCCATTTTTATATCTGAAGCTACAGGGTGTAGCCGACATCGCCTTCTCCGTCATTGTGGTTCTTTTTTCCCCTCTCCATTCCGATGGCAGCGCCACCTATATAGTTTTGTTTTGGTCCGGCGAGTCTTACAGAATCAAATCCTTCTTTCCCAAACCTTGTTTAGATATCAATCGCTATTCCAGTTACGTCACGCAATTCTTCACAAACCATGGCTCAATTGTTTCTTATTTGCATCGCTTCAAATTAAAAGCTACTCCCAATTGTCTTTGCGGTTCTGTTGGGGACGCTGACCATTATGTGTTAGCATATCCTCTGACAAAGGATTTCCATTTGGTCTCTCCATCTCAAAATGCTGAAAAAAACCTGGTTCCAATCTATCATTAGAAATTCTTCCATTCACTCTGAACTAAAATCATGCGTGTGTGTGTGCGTGTATTAAAATTGCCTCAACAATCCGGGATCAAATTCCTTAGATGAGATTGGATCAGTATTCTTATATGTGGTCACAAGCGGGTTCTCCCTTAAATGTTTCATGCTTTCCCCCTTTCTTTTTGGAAGATGCAATTGTATTTTATAATTATATTGCTTTTTGATGCATTTGCAAGAATGCTGGAATAATGTATATTTTTTTTCCTTCTCTTATCCTCTTTATGTTCTTTATTATTATTTTCAGCTTAGTATGTTTGTACCTTTTTAGTAGAGCAGCATTTAAAAGAAACAGATTTACCCCAAGATGTTAGTGAAGGCTCGCGGATAGACACGTTAGACTGTGTAAAATATAAACTATTATTTTGTTCCATAACGATTCAACGCGTGGATGGTTGTTTCCCGGGGGAATGTTTTGTAGCTCTAAGCCCCTTTCGGGTGAGCTCGGTTCCCTTGGGCATTTCGCCAATAGCACTTGTGTAGCTTCGAGAAGTGCGATACTAATAAACAATTTGTCCTTAGAAAGGTTATTGCAATAGATTGAAAATTATTTAAAATTACTAAAAAATCTCACTCAGTACATTATAATAAATTCTTCTCAATTCCTTAAAAATTAATGAATTTCTTGTAAAATTTACTGGATCATCTACAGCAGGGGAGGCCAACCTTTTTGGGAAGACCTATCTGATGAAAAAAATTTATGCGTGCCACTTCCAGATTTTCCAAATATTAAACAAAAAAAAGGGGGGGGGGCAAAAAATTGTTAATTAGTAGTTTATTATGAGATTTTCTTACAAATAGCCCATTTTTTAATGCAAGTCTATGTAATGTTAATTTAAAAATAATATAATACAACAGACAAAAGTTGCTTAGATTACATTGTTAATAAACTTTTTACAGGTTCAATCAGGCATCAATTAGATTCAGTTAAGCATAAAATAAAAATAAGCAATTTAAGACATTTTATTCTAAAAAAAATTATAATTATTAAACCGTCAGTACTTTCTCGATGTGGCTTTTGAAATTGTACTCCCCTCCCCCAATCATGTATATTAGGATTAGCTCTCGAAGATGCGAACAAACCTTGTGTTTTTCGTGCATATCAGCTAATTTTGAGAGATATTTTGTTTTATGTTCACAAAATAGAAAATCACGTTAAATCTGTCGAGAGCTCAAACGTCCTCCCGTCGGTGTGGTTCCAGCTCAGGTGTCGTCCTCGTTACTTGACCATGGTTCCAAATTACGAGGTCCGTCTCCAAAAGCCCTCGTGTAGCTGAACAGTGCGACGTTAATATTCACTCACTCTACAAAATTGGAAATCAGGAGTGAAATTATTTGTTCAAGTTTTCATCATGGCCTGAGAGTTAATGTCAGCCAACTTGCATCATCTTTTTTTACTCTGTATGATCTTCATGTAAAAAAAACTTTGCTTACAAATAAAAATGTGCTGACTCAAATATAGAGAATATTTTCTGTCTATTTGATTTTCTAACAACAGGCCGCAAAAAAGGAAAAAAAACCTCTTTAATTATAATTATTTACTCACCCCTGCCCTACAGTAAGGGTAAAAATTTCTTCAGAATTATCAAAAGTCTCAAACAAGCAAAAAAGAACTGTGGCATTTTACATAATTAAGCCTTTATAATAATAAAATATTTATAGCTAAACTCCTTGATGGAACTCTGTATATAAATATATATTTATATAATCGACTGAAAAAGTGTACCGTATATTTATTAGTTTACTCATAAAGAGTCTCATTTTTAATGTTTGTCTGCAGACCATAATTAAACTAACTCTATAAATCCTTTTCATTGTTTATATCGATGTAAGTTCAATATTCAAAAGAGTTAATTGAATTGTGTCAAGGTAAGGGCGATCGAATATCATACAGCTCAGCAATATTGAATTTCAGTGACATATACTGGATGCGTAGTAATAAATCAGAATTTGAATTACGCGGTTTAAATTGATCACGATATCACTGTGTATTTTTACTCGAAAAGCGTGCGACATGCAGGATAGTACTAACCTCAAGTGCGTGCTACCCTCATAACTCTTCCATACATACTGTCATGCTTGCAGCAAACGTTCTAATAATCCAGAATAAGTTTAAATTCCACTGCCATGTTTACCCAGATGTTCATTTTTCTTTCCGTTTCTTATTCTTGGCAATGTGCCAAAATGTTTAATGAAATATTAAATTAAAGTTTGCATAAAATTATGAAGAATGTTTTATTAATTTGTATCAAACGATAATTATTTTTCACAATGTATGCGAAGGAAGATAAAAAACAATTATTTTGAATTTACGTGAAATCAAATTTGAATTTATATTTAGCTGACTGTTTTGTAAGGATAATTAAAAGCCAAATTGATTGGACAATAGAAGCTGGATTTTTTGCGTGGATGATAAAAAATTTTGTAGGATTTCCTAAGAATATTCTTTTGTCCGATTTCTTAACAAAATTATAAAATTCTTTTAAATATAATCGTGAGAAAAAATTTGTATACATTCCATCATGAGTGCTATTAGTTTTTTTCTTCTAGTTAATAAATGCATCATATAAAATGAAATTTAAATAAAAATGTATCTGATTTATTTTATTCTTCAAAAAAATTGCTAAGTTACGAAGTTGTTGAAACTTGAATACAGAATTAAACAGTAATATTATTCAACGAACTTCAAAAATATTTAAATCTAATTATTTTCTGCTAAATAAAAGTCAGAAATTATTATTAAAAATAATTTAAACGAATAGAAATCCAAATATGTTAGAATCATACAATGTTGTAAAGGATAATATAATTCAGTGTGGAAAAAGAGAAATTTATTGGTAAATGACATATTTTAAAATCTTTCTATTCGACAAAATGAGAAAAAAATTGATAGAAATAATAATTATATAGTTTTAGAATATTCTATAAATACAGTCAATGAAGTCAGTTATTGATTTTCAAAAAATCTTTGTGTACCTTCACCTTAATTATATATTTAAAAATACAGCTCTCCGCGTTCTTTGATGATGGGGAAGTGCATAAAATGATGACATACATACAATACGTACTCTCATGTAAAAAAAGTCAAATGTAGTATTTCCTACTTAAAGTATATGAACAAAACTGCTTTTTTAATTATGTTTTACCTCTGTCCCTTCGGCTGCTTGAGAAGATTCTTATGTACAAAATCTAAAATACGAAATTCATTTCGCTTTTTACTCCGTTTGTATAAACCAATTTCGAGAGACGAACATGATTTCGCAAGTAAGTATTGCATTAAGTAGAATATAACTGAACATCATATTCTGTTTTGAAGATTAATGATACTATTTTCTTTTTTTTTAAAACATATTTATGATCTTAGCATACACAGAATGGCAACAAAATAAAAAATTTTATAGCTTCAATTTAAAAAAATTCCATTTTAATTCTAATCAAGCAAACGATTTTAGAACGCTTAAAACTTTTCATGAAAATGTGTAATTTTATTCCATTTTTCAGCATTCTATTTAGCTGAAATTATAAATATTCCTCATTATTTTACTATACAAATATTCTGCAAGAAAGCGAAATTATTTTTACCCAAATTTGACATTTTACTGGAGTTAATGATAGCCTCATAAAGTATTATAGTCACGTTTAACACAGCTGAGCAACCGCTGAAATAACACTATTCTCAAATCTGAAGTTGTTTTTCTTTTCTTTCAAAATGACTCATTTCATTTAAAGAGTGAAATAAGGCTGCCAAAATTCGAATTGTCGCCAAAAAACATTTCTTAATCTCAGGTGAGAAAGGAGAAAGTTCGTAGGACGAACGGGCAATGCTTTCCGGTTGCCGGAATCAACGAGTAAGAACCGATTCTTGGTTCACTCCGTTCACTCTTTATCTGTTTTTTGTTCATTCAGAACATCCACAAAAATAGGTTATTTACCTTGACTTTTTCTCTTTCTGTTTCGCAGCCATGCTGTGCAAAGAACAATGTTTTTCTAGTTCTTAGAGCAATGTTTCGAAAACCGCTTATCTGGATTCTGAAAATAGTTAGAAATTCTTAAAAAAATTGGGAAAACAACGTAATCATTTTGCACGTTTTCTGTAAGCGTGCACTGTTATTTATTATAGTTGCACATTCGCTAGGAAAACAAAAATTTTGCTGAGTTCTTAATTTAAGGCAATATGGTACCATCTTCATAATTTTTTTTATCTTTAATATTTAATATCTAGTTTTAATTTTATTTTATAAAGGTTAATATAATTCCATACAAAAAATTTTTAATTTGTTGCAAATGTTTGTAAAATCTAAATTTTTGAACTTTTTGAAACATTTTTTAAATATGTCTCTTTTTTTTCAAACTTTTTTTCCCAAGTACCTTATAATATACTACATAAAACTGTGCATGGGATTTTTTCTGCTGCTGCTGCTGCTCTTTAATTTTTTATTAATTTTTTTATAGTTAAACTTTCAAAAATTTCAAAAAAAAACAACATTAATTTTGATTTTGAAATTTTTTAGGAAAAGTGCTAAACATGTTAGAGCTAATTCCATGCACAGTTTTACAAAACATACATTTCAGAAAATGTATAAAAAAATTTCAAACCCATACTTCAATTATAAAAAAAGCCGTAGGGTTTTGAATAACAGTATATGTACAAAAATGCACTAGGGAGAAATATGAGTTTGAAGTTTTTATTCCATGAAAAGCATGATATAATATTCATCGAATAGTCTAAAACTTTTATGAAATGTTAATCAGCTTATTTAAAACTGTTTACCACAAAAATTGCACAAATGTGGAACAATTAAACAGTATACTGTCACAACGAATATATAGAAGAAAATGAATGAAAGTTCAATATTTCATATAGCTTCATCTTCATAATTATAACAAAAAAATAAATACGCACACTTCAGAGCTAATTCCTCGCTCAGAGCTAATGTACAAAATGTACAAAAGATTTTTGTGCCTTTATTTTTTATTTCCATGATTTTAAAAGCCTTCGCATGTTAAATATTGTACACGAATGAAAGCAAAATCAAATAACAATTTATAAGTAAAATATATCAAAATCTAAGAACTGCATATGTGCATTTGTTTAAATAAATATCTTAAAATATTTTAATAACAAAAGTGTTGAATTTCACACACATGGGATATATATATATATCACCAAAAACAAATATATAAAAATGGGAGAGTTTTTCTATTCTTACGAATTAGATTTTTAATTATCTGAGTAATCAAAATGAGATTTAGTACTTGTGCTTTGGGAGAATCCGTTTTGAAGTTTTAATTTCATTCATAATAATATCATAAAAAGCACGCACAACTTTTAAATCTTGACTAAACTCATATGCTCTTCAATATACAATTCACAGACTAGAATTTTTGCATGAATTGCACAATTCTTTCTTGAAATGATTTGTTACTGTATTATAATGTCAGTCTCATTGACGAGCAGTAGAAAATTAATTAATTCGTTTTTATTAGGCTCTTTTCTAGCAGATAATCTGAAATGTGGGAGTGGTAGTTGCTGTCCAGCATCAAATATTGCTCCATAACTTGATAAAAATGCAGGTAAAGCTTTGAAATTTTGCAGGGGTATTTATAAAGATTCGAGGTATCAAATCAGCCAATAAAAAATTTCGACAGGTTGATGATTTTTAAGGTACTATATCGGCTTAAAAAGATACATTATTTTAGATATATATTTTTGGATCAAAAAGATGAAAAACAAGATAGAAAAATTATTACACAGTTACCATAATAATTCATTAAGATATAAAAAAAAAATTTAAAAAATTATAACTGTGTGTAATGTCCATGTAAAATGTCGCCATAAACACACAATAGAGAACCACAATCTGTGTATTTTTTTAGTTGACTTCTGATAATTCGAAGTTGAAGGGATCAATGAATGAAGGGACCAAAATTATCAAGAGGGTAGGAAAAAACTCTGGAAATACACACGAAGAGAAATTTTTTTCTAACACAATTAAATTTGAAACTATGTATTGAAACAAAGCAATTGTACATATTTTTAAAACTATTTTATATTATTTTTGAAAATTACATATTATACAGTATAAATATTACACAAAAGTTATAATCCTGTTTTAAAAGAATAGATCATTTCGAATTATCGCGAGTTGTATTCTGACCGGTTACAGATTTTACTTCGAAATATTGAGAGTACCAAATGTATTGTTTAGTTCAGAATATCAAGAGTTTTTCTAGGGGCTGAGCTTATACTTCGAATTAGCGAGAGATTCGTATTATCGAAGGTTTGAATTATCGAGAGTCGACTGTATATAGAAGAGAACAGAGAGTGACACACACTCATCACGATATTTCTGAAATTATTAGATTTACTGACTTGAAATTCGGCAGGCATGTTTCTGATATTGAGTAGAGATCCACTAAGACCAGGTTTTGTGAAAATCAAATCAACCCCAAGGGGATAATTAACGGGGCGCTTTTGGAAAAAAAATCCTGTTTTTGAAACATTAGACTTACAAATCTGAAATTCAACAAACATATTCTTTCTGTTAATTAGAGATCCGCTAAGATTGGGGTTCTTGCGAAAATTGACCCCCAAAGGGAGTTAAGTGAAAGGTAAGGGCGTTATAGACACAAATTCCCTTTTTTGTAATATGACATCCCTACTGACTTGAAATTTGGAAAACGTGTATCTTTCCTTAAGTAGAGATTCGCTAAGAATGAGTTTGGCGAAAATCGACTCCCAAAAGGGGTTGGTGGGGGCATTACAGATAAAAAAAAATCCTGTTTTTCGAGTTATTAAACTTACATACTTGAAATTGGGCAAACATTTTTCTTTTGCTGATTAAAGACACCATTTTTCAATAAAGAAGCATAAGCTATAGGAATATTTTTCAATACGTTAAAAGTTTAATAACAGAACTACTATGATAAAAATAACTTTAAAAAATATTTAGCCATACAATGTAATGAAAAACACAGTGAAGCAGGTGAGTAATGGCTAGTTATATATGTGTGTGTGTATTTCGATTAGTTGTTCACATAGAATTTCTCATGAAAATTAGAATCTTATTTCCAGAAGTAATTTATACTTTCACCTGGACAAAATTGACATTTTTTCAGTAAGTTATTTTAGGCTAAAAATTTAAAGAAGTGTAACAAATTCAAAAGTTAACCACACAATTATTGCTGTTTAATAGCTCGAAAACTAAAATTAAATTCAAGTCATTAATATTAACTTTAAAATGAAATTTTTAAAGTGATTACGAAATTTTAAACTGCATGAATAAATGTGATGAACAAATAATATTAAAAATGCAAAACTTTTCAGCTAAGGGGAAGTAGCAAATGCCAATAATTTTTTCTGCTCAACATAATTATTAACTTATTTCATTTTTCACATCATTATCAATTGTTCTATTCTATTAAAAACAAAGGTAATATAAACATTTGGCAATCTTACAAAAAAGTTTTATTGGGAATATTATTAAAATAAAATAAATTAAATACTTTTTTTTTTGCAGTCGCAAAAAGGACAAAACGAAAAAAATAAAACAAAAACCTGAGGCATATATTTGTGACTCATTTAATCATGACCTCTAAATTAAGGAAAGTGAAATGACAACATCCGATGCGCAAAAGGGAAATCATTAAGTAATAGTTTAACAGTGAAAAAGGTAGCTAAATTACAATGGAATAAATATACACTAAAATTAATAAAAAATAATTCTTAGCCCACAATAAATAATAAAAGTAAAAAATTATTACACATAGCATCATACTGACTAAAAACTAAACGCAAAATTAATTGAATATTTTTTTTTAAAGTAATTTCTTTCTTGTATGGAAAGTATCGTCTGTCGTAATGAAAGTGTTGTCGAAAGTATCTTATGTTTCTGCATTTAAATACAGAAACATAAAACCGTTTTTAATGTTCCACGTATCCTAAAAAAATTAGGTTCTTACTAGGGTTTGCCATCCCGTAGCATATTTTCAATCCCGGGATTTCGGGATTACATTATCCAAATTCCGGGATTAGTATTGGACTATTTATTAAAAAAACTTACATATTAGCATAGTTGAAATTGCATAATAAAACTGAAAACATTATTAAAAATTGATTTAATATTATTTTAATGAAGCAAATAAAAAATTAATTCATCATAAAAAAAATATATATATAGTGCACAGTGAACTTTTTTTTTTTTTAAAAAAAAAGCATTTCTTTATTTATGTTTTTGCAAATCTTTATATATAAAATATACGTGTCACAGTGTTTGTCCGCGATGGACTCCGAAACTCTCAACCGATCATAATATAATTTTGCATACTGTGTATCATTTCGTCCAACTTAAAACATAGGATGGTTTTCATTTCAATTAATCTCGCCATAATTTTTTTATTGTCGGAAATGTGAAGAATCCGGAAAAAACGTTGTCAGATTCCCGTAAGGGATGCTCATGTGTCTGTGGAAGCAGATATTGCAACAGAGAGTGAAAGTTTTCGGTACTCTCGGCGTTATTTCAACAGCCATCCGATTTTTGTTTTTTAAATCAGACAAAAAATAATTAGGGAATCGGAAAGATCATTTCTTTCGCCACGATACGGTATAATTTTTTTTTGTTGCAAAATAATGATATTTTCTATTTTTAAAGATTTTTTTTTTAAATGAGTTAAAACTGATGCGTTTTTATGAAATATTTTTTTCTAAATCGCTGCGTATGAATTTACTTTCGTGTGAATAAAACGATATTTTTTACTACATAATGTCATGCTTTTTTTCTTTTTGAATCAGTTGTTTAAAAAAATAAAATGCCAAAAACTTTTTTTCTACGATTTTTTTAAAAAATACTCAAAATTTTAACTCAACATTAAACAACTACATCATCTATTACAATTATGGCACGAAACTTTTTTTACCTTTGTAGAATAATGTTATCCAATTTCTGTGCGAAGATTGAAAAAATTGCTTAAAAATTACGGATTTTAAAATTTTTTTGTGATTTTCGTAAAATACCGTTTTTGCGAGAAATAATTTAAACAGCCTTTTTTTGTACATTTTTTATTGTGTCAAAATATATTCTTGTGATGTTGCTTATATTATTGTGTAGGCATTGCAGTGAGGCAGTGCATATATTTCTTTTACTTATAACACTTATAATTGCACAAAAAAATACTGCATACATATTTCATAAACAAAATATAAATTCTGAAGAATTAAATTCTTAGAAAATTTTTATGAGAAAAAATGTTTTAAATATAATTCAGACAAAAATTAAATCCCGGAATTAGTTATTTTAATCCCGGGATTTCGGGGTTGGAAAAAACATTGGGATCCTGGGGCTGAAACCCTACTAGATATCTTCCAAAAATCCTAATTGCCTCTGTCCAAGTTAGCCGACACCGGACATCCTGAGGGTGGGAGAAATGTTCGTTTTCTGACACCACTCATGATGGGGAGAAAGTTACAGAATAAAATAAGAGGAAACATATCAAATTTCACGGTTTAACATACACACCCGCCTCGAAATCTTCAAGATTCAACACGTAAGAAAACTGATATATTAAACGTATACAATACAAAAAAAAGTAAATAAGAAACATTAAATGTAATCCAAGATTCACAATACTTTGAAAAAAATTTCAAAATCTAATTCAGACAAAAATTAAATCCGGGATTAGTTATTTTAATCCCGGGATTTGAAAAAACCACCAGGATCATGGGCTGCAAACCCTAGTTCTTACATATTATATCGTCGACCAATTTCGTCAAATCAAAAGACGTCGCCAAATACTGTCTTCACCATTGTTATTGTATTCGAATATGCACGAAAATGGCTTTCCATAATCGAGGCATTTGGCGACGTCTTTTGATGTAAAGAAAACATTCAACGGTGTAATACGTAAGTACCAAAAATTCAATAATGCCTGTAAATATTTCGATGTTTCATTATTGAATTTATCATGGATAGGCATTTGGAATATATTTCTATTGGATTCAAATTGTTACTGCAATCAAGGTATGAGGAGAAAAAGTAAATTTCCCATAGAATTTTTTAACAGTACATTCCCGATTTTAAAATGTTGCTGCACAGTTGATGTGTTTTTTTATGCAATTGTGACTCAAATTTGGATGAATACTGTTCTATTTATTGAATTATTTTCGCAACATATAGTTCCATTCGTATGCTGGGGGAAAGAAGCGGGAAGCAAGGCTGCACTGCATGACCGATAATTTTTCTCTTCTACGTCACTGAAGATGCGTTTCATTGAGAGCGCCATCTGGTGAGAAACACAAAAACTATATTCGAAATTCACTACAATGTATACGGAAGCTTTAATAATCTGACAACCTGTTTGCTTCATACAGTGACATAAACATACATTTTGTGGGAGTTTCCAATTTTTTAACTGGAAATTATTATTAATTTATATCAGACATTGCCAATGTTTTTTTCCAAAAAAAGGAAAAGATTGTGTTTTGTGACATGGACAGACCCTGACGCACGAAATTTGGTATGCTGAAACCATCAGTGACAATGGATGCGCTTTCGAAGAGATTTTTTTAAAATTCACATTAAGTTTTTTTTAAAAATTAGTTTTGAAGCATTTTGTTACAGCTCTGGTAATTTGACGTCACATCATGGTTACACCTATCTTTGAATACGTCAAAGCATTCTTCATGTAGTTTATTGGGGTTGTTACGTTTTATCTGTATTATTATATTTATCAAGAAAAAACCAGTCATATAAGAAAGGTTGAACAGAGAGATCCATAATCATATTTTCTGTAAAATGACAAATATATAAAGCGGAACTTTGTTTCAAACTCAAAAATAACTTTTAACTGGTCTATAAAAAAAGCCTTCACTCATGCGTATTTGCGATCGCAACCCGCAGGATCGAAATGTTCACTTTTGTGATTTCATTCTCCACATATCGTTTTCGTATATTAAGTATTTTAAACAAATAAAAAAATATTTAATTCAGAAGAAAAAACCTATGGAGAATTAGGTTTTGAAGGGAAAAAATGCATTATGGTATAGCACGTGTGTGCAGATGCAAATGTTTTTAAAAATTTTACTTTCTGAACAAGTCTCGTGTGAGCAACGCATGATGGTTGCGAAAAACTTTCGCTTTATCTTGCGTTTTCTTCGCAAATAAAAAAGAAACTATAAAAGCAGACGGAATTAGGAGAATGACAAGACTTAATAAAAAGAGATTTACTTAGAATCTATTGAGTAATCTCATCTTTTGTTTTAAAAAAGAACAGTTTTTGTAAGAAATACATATCATACATAGCACAGAATCTCTCTCAAATCTATATTCATTATTATTATTTTTAAGAATAAGAGAGAGAGAGAGAGCATCACTGTTTTTTGTGAGTGATATGTAATCTTCGTAGAAGCTTTACGTCATAGCCACCGTTAAAACGCTTAATTGCGTCAAAGGGAAGGGTTTGTTTTTTTTAGAATTACACGGATAAAACTACTTAAGAAATCTTTCTTTTTGTGAATTCTGTGTTAAACGTACTAATTTCGAAACTTTGGATATCTTTTTGTTGTTTCTAATTCGATTATTAGACAGATTAAGCCGGATTTGTTGAATGTTTTATTTGCGTGTGTGTCTTTGTTCGGCATTTTGTTGTCCTTGAGCATTTTATTCTTACTTTTATTGATTTTATGTTTTAAACATTTGTACTTGTTTCTGAAGTAATTTTACTCTTGAAAACATTCTAAAAAATCTAAAATTTATAAGTTTCCTATAAAAAAATGTTTCATTATTTAATCACATATTCCACGTTATTCTGATGTTTATGATTAGGGTTAAATCCTTTTGACGGAGTTTGTGTTTCTCATAGAGTAATTGACAATAATTACTATGGAAATTATTTCAAAATTCCAGTTATAGGAAAAATTTCAGCTTGTATAAATTACTGTAAAAAATGAAGATTTCACACCAAAAATCTGGAATTCTCTGAAACTCTTCCTTTTTAATACTTAAGTAGCAAATATCGTTTGCAAACTTTCATCAAATGTTTTTACGACTTTCATAAACATATGGCGAAACTCAAGAATTTATTTCATTTTATCGTCTGAAAATAAGTTTGTTTTTAATAAAAGAATAATATTCGGTGATTTTTCCAAAATGTTGATCGAAATTGATCAAAGGTTATGCATTAAATTTTGTTTCTTTAATTGAATTTCTTCTTCAAATGTGTCTGACATATTGCAAAAAGCTTTTAAACACGATTGTTTATCAAAAACAATAGTACTTGATTCGCATAAAAATTTTTAAGAGATGGACAATGTTTAATTCTAAGTTTAGATTCTAAAATCGAGAACCAACAACAACAAATGTATGAAAAAAATCAATTGAGCAAAATGAAAAACTATTCTGTTTTCTAAAGCTATCACTGACTTAGGGCAGTGAAGTAAGGTTAAGTTAGCCTTGTAGGATCTTAATCTTCCCGTTTGGCAGGAAATTAAAACATAGTAGTGCAAAAAAAAAGGTTGAAGAATGTAAACCATGATTGAAAAACACTTGAGCCTAAAATTTTCAATTATAAACAAACAATAAGCTATTTCACAATTAAACTAGTATGAAAGTCTATCAGTTAAATAGAAATATTAGCAAAAGATGCACTAAAAACAGAAAATTAAAAGAATGTATACTTTTTATATATTAGTTTGTTTTGATATACAAATGATTAGAATTACAAAGTAATCACACTTGTGGTTCCAATGAACTGTGTATAAAAAACAGTGTAAAATCGATTGAAATGTGAGCATCATTATTTGACTGTTGTAAATTATTGATTAAAAATAAATATGGTTTGTCAAAAAACTGATGAGTACCATATGAATAACTACCAAAGTTCGAAAAAGACAACATGATTGGCTTCCGTGACGGTGGACTTTCTTATCATGAAATATCCACTGGTCAAAATACCCAGACATGCATGTGAGGAAGAGATAGACTATGAAGAACTAGCCAAGTCGAAATCCCGAAAGTGGGTCACAAATATGATGCACTCACGGGGATCCTCATCCGTACGACGGTGACGGACTGTGCAGGGTTGTTTCTAGCGTTGACACAACATTACTGGTGGGCCTGCCTGCACATTTACAAGAATGGTTTTTTCGACTCCATGGGCTTTGTGTAAGGATTTTCTCTGTGCTGGATTATCTTCTCTATAAATCTTCGATGTCTCCGGTTATACTGGGTTTACCAAAACAGCCAATGGCGTGCCGAATGACAAAAGTCGTTTTCTCAGATTCGCTCGAGTCCATTCACACGAGTCAACTAGTGCCACACACACATAAATAACAGAAGCAACAGACAGTCTGAAAAGATGGTTTTGAATAAAAATCACCTCGGCCCTTTCAGACGTGGTCAACTGACCCTACTGTGTCACTCCCTCAAAAACTGGAAAATAAAGTTCTCTTCTCATTAATTGATTCAACTTAAAAGATAATGTGGTAGCTACGCTGTTCACTCGTGGCTACTTGTGTATTGAAAACGGAGAAATAGCTTTTTATTGCTTCTTCGAACTCAATTATTGTACAGATGAATCTGATACTCCCTTTTCAGTCGACTTTATGCCCGCGCGTTGTGACGTTCCCGTCACATAGCTGAATCGGCTTCTTTGTAGAAATGATCCCCACACGTGTAAGGACACCTGCACTCTTAAATATATTGCACGGTCTTGTCTTGGACATCGCTCCAACAACCTTTGACACCAGGAGGAACCCCTATTCCACCAACGTACCGGATGCAACCCGAGGATGAAGGAAGCCACCTGCGATGTTCCCGAACCCTAGAGAGGGCAGAGAGAGAGAGAATGATACATGCTCTGAAAACTTCGCTGAGCACCAGACGCCAAAAACTCCTCCCTGACAAAACAATAGAAAACGGGACTCTAATAATCTTATTACTAAGTTAATAACTTCATTCTAAATCTGTAAATAATAGATGTGACGTAATTAAACTTAACATTTTAATTAACCAATATCACGCTACCTTTATTTGTCTCAAACGTCACAGCATGAAAAGAATTATCTCCCCTCTTTACGCTAGAGGAGTGGTGACAGAGAAAGAGTTGACTGGCACAAAGTTGACTCGTGTGAAACCAGCCTTCCATCACGATCTGGAGAATAATGATCAATACGTATTTGTCAGACGCTACATTGGTAAATGCCTCCTCCTTGATTATTTTATTTGAGATCTTAATGGATGAATGCTTCATGTTATGGTCTCGGACGTTATTGGATATCATGAGTTGTCCCTCCTACTCTAAATTGTGGGGACCTTGAACAGTAAGTGCTGTACCAAGGAAATAAGGAAGTTCTAGATCCTACCCTTAATGCAACGCATTCTCAGAGCTGTATTTCGTTAAGACAATGTCCATCCACTTGTTTCGCTGTATGTGTAAAGCCCTTCAGTGGTTTGAATCTTCCCTGGATATATCCCCATCGAGTAAGCCTGGAATATTTCGGTTGATGACTAGTTTGTACAGCACGTTGAACAGAAAATACAGTTGAACTTTAACATCAAATTGCCATCTGCATGGCATTCAGAATCCGTATGATTCGATGCTGCAATGTGTAGTGAACCTAACTACTATGCTAGTTGGCGTTGAACTGTTCTCCAGTTCAGGAATCCGAGTACCTCCGGAAGTGAAGTGAAATAAGTTGTGTACTGGATGTAATAAATGTTAAATTTGTTCATTTTTGACCAGCCCTGTGTATTATTTCTTTTGTGAGTACCTTCTGTTTTCTTGCGTTTGATTATGAACATCATCGTCAGAGAAGTTGGTGACCCGGGCGTGATTTGAACACGCAACGCCAAAAACGGAGGCTGCTCAAGGTATTGGTTCTTGTCAATAATTGTGGTTTATATTGCACTGATATAGTTTATTTAAATCACTGTAAATATGTGTAATAAATTTAGTTTACTTCTGATGATTCTTTCATAGTGTTACAGTTTTTCAGAAATAATAGAATATCATTAAAAATGGCGCCTTTTGAGTCAGTTAAGTAGAATATGCATTCTATGAATCGGATTAATTTCACATTAAATTTTGTTTATTTATTAATATTCACATTTTTTTAAAAGTAAAACAGTATAGTAAAGATTTCTGTCTATTCAAATAAATTTAACCGGGTATTTTCCACTGTATTTTATACACTTTGTAAATGCGAAACATAAAAATGACGTTTATATTAAATTTCTAAATTTATCTCTTGTGATAAGTTATTGTAACTTACTTTGACAAACGTTTTTACGAATGACAGACGCGATTTCCGTGTCTTTGTCGCATGTGGTGTATCACAGATTGAGGTCGAGCGCAATGAATCAATTTGATGATCCCATGCATACCTGTTTGTTCAGCAGCTTCCTAAACTGTTTCGAGGTCATCGGTACTCAAAATTCTAAATATAAATTTAGGTTATAATCTTCATTATTTGCATTGTATAAGATAAATTCCTGTAATAAAACCAAAACACGCGCTCCCAAATTCGCCATCAGCTTCTTGTTAGCTAATTTCGAACGTCGAATTTTTATTTGAATTTTATCTTCGTTCTAGAGTTTCACATTAGAATAATTAGTGACAAATATAGCATTTTTGAGGCTCAGTTAAGGAAAGAAAACTGATGCCGTACCTTGTGAACTTCCGTTCCGTATCAAGCTACTTGAAAAATGAAAAACCGAATTTTTATTCCTATAATGCATTTTTCATTATTTCATTCAATAAACTTCAGCTGAGCTTAGGCTTAGAACCCAAGGATCGTTTAGGACGTAAGGCCTGGGGGAGGGGGCAGGAGTTTAAAGTTTATAGTAAACAAACCCCTCCCCGACACTTCGTTGGTTATTTTATGATGTTATATGAATGTATACCATTTATATATAAATTATTGATAGTCCCAGCATTAAGTCTTCGATTATATTGAAAAACATTTTTATAATACTCACCATATAACGACTGTATCCGCGAACCTGTCATGGCCGCTGTAGCCAAGTGGTCAAGGTATCGGATCGTGGCTCGCATGCCATGAATTCGAGTCCAGTCCCACTAAGGACCCACCGTGTAGGGGAGCGATGCACGTTAGATCTGTCGAGAGCTCAAACGTCCTCCCGTTGGTGTGGTATTTTAGGAGAGGAGGTGCCAGCTCAAGTGTCGTCTTCGTCACTTGACCGCGGTTTCAAAATTACGAGGTCCGTCGCCAAAAGCTCTCGTGTAGCTGAACAGTGCGAGGTTAATATTCACTCACTCACTCGCGAACCTGTCACTAATTCTCTTGGGGTAAGTTTATTTCATTTTAAGTTTGTTCTTTGGAAACTTTCTCCCGAAGAAGAAGACACGATTTATTCAAATGAAGGGTTCTATTAAAGCATTGACTTTTAGATCGCGAAGTTAGTTAGCGGAGAGTTAGAGTAGTCGAAAGTTAATCGACGATGTGACGTACGTGCGTCCCCCTTTGAGACATCTGGGACTTGCTTCCCACGGCCGGATCAGTTTTTAGAAGAATTGATGACCACACGTGCAAAGACACCTGCAGTAGCTAATATACTGCGACGGACATGTCTTAATTAGCCCCTGCAACCTTTGACCCGAGGGGAAGCATTTCGCCTCCACCGGATGTGGGGTGTGAAAGGGGACGCGCCAAGAACGGAACCGCGGAGAGACCGCAGAGGGCCGTGAGAGAAAAGAGTGGAAAGTGAAAACTTCGCATGGGACAGACACCAAAAATCCTTCCCTCACAAAATTATTTTGGAACTCAAAAATCATCTCATAGTGCAAAATTGTATATTAATGTAAATAATAGCTGTGACTTAATTAAACTAAATTATTATATTTCAAACACGCTACCACATTATTGAATCAAACGTCACAACGAGTAATTTCTGAATGATCAAAGATAGCTAATTGACGACTAGTCAATAAGATAGAGATTAATATTAACGACCGGAGGTCTTACTACTTGTGACAGAATTACGGTGTATAAGACCGTAGACGGCTAAAGTGTTCCAAGAGTAAGTGAATAAATTATACTTAAATATTAAGTATCTTTTGTGTAGTGTAATTGCTCCTAAACTTAGTAGTGGTGTGCATTTCCTATCCTGGGTTGTTAATTTAAGTGAGAGAACAATAAAATAGAATTTGTACTGATTAGGGCTGATCTTTCTTCTAACCCCCAAACACCAATAAACCACCACGTTTATTACAACCTCTTGATTTAAAAAGGGCAAGACCTGAATTTTTAAAATTAAATAGAATTATCTTTTACGCTCCCGTAACCACCTCCCCCAAAGGGTTTTTTCACAAAACCCCTTTTTTAGGGGATCTCTACTCAACAAGATAATCATGCTTGCCGAAATTCAAGTCTAAGTTTAATAGTTAATAAAAGGAATTTTTTTTTATATAAATGTGCCACATAACCTCCTTGAGAATCGATTCCGCAAAACCTTTCTTAGCGTATCTCTACTCGATGAAAGGAATATGCCTGTTATAGTGTCGTGGGGTTTTCAATGATGAAGCTCCAGCGATGCTTTAGTGGTTTATTAAATCACGGTCACAGACAACATAAAATTATTTACTCTTTATACAAATTTTAGGTAAAAATAATAAATCTTCCAAATTTTTTGACGTCTTTAAAGAAAGAAAAATGGACCAGGATGCCATCCATCACATCTGCCATCGGCAGATACAAATCTCCACACTTACTTCGCTGGTGGCGCTTACCAATCTTTTTCGTTGAGGTTCAATCACAGAATCCCCAAATCTCCACTCTGTGCTCGCTGGTGGAACTCACCAACCTCTCTTTTCAAAGAACAGCTACGAAACTACTCTGGCATGGCACTCGCGCAGGCGCAGTACCTAGGATCAGTCCACGTTGCCACCTAGCGTTCTAGAATGTTGTCTAGATTTTGGTACACTGCCAAATTTCAAGTCTGTAGGTCTAATAATTCAAAAACGGGAATATTTATCTATAGCACCCCTTAACCCCTCGTAATCCCCCTTGGGTTCGATTTTCGTAAAACCCATTCTAAACGGATCTTAACTCCATGAAAGGAACATGCCTGCCCAATTTCAAGTCTGTAGGTTCAAGGCTTCTGGAGATCTCGTGATGAGTGACTCGCTTTTCTCCTTTATATATACAGATAATAATATGATGATTGAAATTATTTTATACTTAATTATGCGAGGTATGTTCAAAAGTTAGAGAGTCTTTATTCATACAAGATTCATGTACTTTGGTACAACAACTTTTTACTAATCTCCTTCAAAGGTGTCATCTTGGGCTACTACATGTTTTTCACAACGATCGGCACTGTTAGAAGGAGCTTTGGAATGCCTATTTTGAGACGGCGTGCAACTAGGTCATCGAATTCTGCAGTAACTCTTCTCTAGACTCTTGTGACGGTTCTATCTTAGGTCCTTCTACTAATAATCCTTTTGGTGAATTTCTGGTCTTTGAAAATTATTTTACTATAAAACTCCGCTATAGTCTAGGTTTCCAGGTTTGTGAGAGAGATAGGAGAGATAGGAAAGAGATCGGCTAGTCTGCTTTTGAAGCAGAGAGTAATCAAATTGAAGGTGAATCTCGCGGCTTTTTAGTATTTGATAATTGAATTACTTAAGGTGCGATTGTCACTGAGTTAAATTCAGATTGAATTGATAAGATGTCAAAGTGATCGCCTGGAGTAAGTGTGGTTAATATAACTATTTTCACACATCTCGCTTACCTCGTTTATTGTCGACTTAGTGATATTTGAGAGCATTTCTTTGTCTGGATCGATTGTATCAGTGTGGTGATTAATACTGTGAATAAATTAAATTGTTTGGTTGTACTATGGCTAGTGTTTCTTCCAATCCTCCTACATCTTAAGACTCTCAGGGTAGGTTATTACGGACTGAAATTTGCTCTCTTTTCTGTTTTTTTTTCCCTTATAGTTTTCTGATATTTCTGGTCCTAGGACTCGTCAAACTTTACATATCATCTATTATAGTAGCGTTGCACACGTTTTCTCGTCATTTTGTCAAAAACGAAAATCCAACGATCACATACCCTCGACTCATCCAGCTCACTTCCTCTTTCTTACTCGTAGGAGGTCTGCCGTCGGCTGACAGCTTCTGAAGACCAGTAAAGATTTACGCATGCGCATTAGTCTCCTTCATACATATACACTCATGTCCAAAATTAAGGTCACAAAAACAAAATCCGCGAAAACTGAAGAACTACTTACTGTGTTACCACGAAATTTGGCACAGAGACGTATTACAATGTCAGAAAGAATAAGGAAACATAACAACATGGAAAGTATCTTAATTGTGAATTAAAAAACAAGTCATATCAAAAAGTGTGAAATCATGAATCAGAGATAAGGCATTTACCTCGGGAAAAGTCTGTCTAATATGGAGTGTGACTACTTTGAACTTCTATACAAGCCTCACAACGAGTTTCCAAACTATTTATGAGGGAGTATTAATAAGTATTTGTGGCAGCAAAGTCCAGTTTTCCAAAAGTGGGACTTTAAATTCCTAGGCGGTCCTGGGAGGGAGACTTCTCTAAGAAATGGCTTTTCCTAGACCATCCCAAACATGTTCAATAGAACTGTGATCAAGAAACCTCGAGGATCAATCCATACGGCGAATATCAGTTATTTCATGAAATTTATATAAACGCTGTGAGTTCTGTGTGGCTGAGCATTATCTTCTATAAAAATGTGCTCATAGCACCCAAAAAAACTTCACATGGGCTTCCAGGATGTATTCCCAAAAGCACTGTGTGTTGGCAGTACACGTATCGAACATCGCATTATGGAGTTTCTTCAAAGCTCAATAAATAAATATCATTGATGCAGATTCCAATGACAAAAATGAAATGAAGTATGCAGCTCCTGTTCCCACGTCGTTCGAAATGAGGAACGTCATGAAATGTATGCCCAGTTACTTAGACGCACATTCCAATGTTGAAATGAATAACGAAATGGACGGCATCGAACAATTTGCAGACAATATGTTGCTAAAGAAGTAATACAAAGAAATATATCAGATTACTTTCCAAAAGCTCAATAAATGCTTTGTTTTTCAAAAAAAATTGAAAATTTTGTATTAAATTTCCTTAAGTTATGATGAAGGCTTTTGTTTCATTGACTTTTATTACATACTAGCTGGTATACCCGTTATTCGCACGGGTGAATTGAAAAATTAAACAATAAGGATTGAAGAATAAAGAAGTTTTTAATGAGTTAATTTTACGTGAATTGCAAATTAAACAAAAAAAAAAAAAGCTTTTTGCTTACTCAGCTGAACAAAAAAAAAACAATATTTGTTAAATTTTTTGTCTGAATGTCTAATAGTTGATAAAAGGGATTTTTTTTATTTATAACACCCCGTAACTCTCTTGTGGGTCGATTTTTGAAAACACCTTCCTAAGCTAATCTCTGCTCAGCAAAAGTAACACATTGTTACAAATTTTGTGTAATGAACGCTTAAAATAGTGTAAAATTTTATATCTGGATGTGTATTACGTTAATATTACTTTCTGTTGTAATTATTTTATGTTAAAATTGTGATATTCGCAAGCAACGCCGTTCCTTACATTATAATGGCGATTCAATGGAAGCATAGTGAAATGTTGGAGATAAAGACAAGTTGGCATCATTTTTGGCAACTTGACGATTGATTGAACAGTGCAGAAGTTGCTTTGCTGTAGCCCACCTGGTGGGAAACTTCAACAAAGAGGACAGCGCAAAAACCTTCTCTCTACAAAAAAATACATATCCATGCTAATTTTCATAGTGATCGATTGAACGATGTTGGAGTGATGCGATATCATATATTTGTTACCGTGAGACCGAAATCAGAGAATGTCGACATTCACCGGTGAATGTCAACAAACACCAAATACGTCGGTGAAAGATCGAATATTTCATTACATTCTTGTACATTCGGACCCTCACCGGTGTATGTCGACAATCACAGATATGCTTTGGTGGAGGTCGAAAAGAGAGGAGCTTGAATCTCTTTCACGGTCCCTGATGTCGACCGTGGTCGTACAGATAACCGAAATGTGTCAGCGGTTGTTGTTGGAATAGAAGACTCCGACTTCTATAAACTTGCAAATGAAAACGGTACCCTCAAGTAGCTTTACACACATAATCAGTTCGTAATTTGTAAAGAAAAGTTACTTTCCGTAGATGAGATTTATTTTAAAGAAATTTCGCTGAGAGAAGCAGCTGCAGCTAATTCAAGAAGAGGTGGGCAAGGCTATACACGCTGTCATTGCAAAAGGAAGTGTTCCACAAATAAATGCAATTGTAAAAGCAAGGACCTCTTGTGCAATTCAAAGTGTCATAATAGTTTAAGTTGTTGCAATAAATAAGATTGGATTCACATAATTTAATAAATTTTTTATTACTATTATTTTATTTTCTCATTTAGAACGTACTGTATAATTAAGTAAGTTTTTTACTTCTATTATTTTCCTTTCTCATTTTGAATGTACTGTATAATTAAGTTTTTAACTTTTATATAATTTTCCTTTCCCATTTTGAAAGTACTGTGTGTTTTAAGAGTTCTTAGTCATTCCTCTCAGAAAGAGAGGCGAAAAATTTATCGCGACTGAAAATTACGGAGAAAAAAATATAAATCTCGGACATGTTCAACATTCCCCATTAGTGCATGGGGAATGTCGACATTCACCGGTGAAAGTCAGCAATAAGGGTATTTAGCAAATATTTCGGACATACACCAAGCGACCATGTGTTTGTTGACATTCACCGGTGAATGTCGACATTCTCCAGATTTCGGTGTTTCACCGTAACATATACAAACATCCATTTTATATATATATGGATATGCATGTATATATATCTATGCAAATAAAATGTACTCTAATAAATATATTTTTAGCGCGTTTTTCACGTAGTGGAACAAAAGCGCTATTAGGACGCAAATTTCGTCTTCGTTCCATATTTTGTCGTACCGTTTTCTCAGCCAATGAGCAACCAATTGACCTCGGTTTTCGGCATTGGGTCGCATTTGTGCTCTAGATGAGCCGAATCATATTTAAATTTAATAATTTTTAATTTTTTTTAGTACAGTACACACTACTTTCTGTTAGTAAAAAGTTCATTAGTTGCATTATTGTAAAATACAACATGGGAAAAACGCGCTAAAATTATTTGGCCATGCCAATGATTGATATCTTGTAGTTGAGTATATGTTTCTATTTTTTGCAATATCCTTTAACAGAAAAAAAAAATTTCAGTCCCTTCAGTTTCGTGTTAAGGGATTTTCACTGTACTTTTATTACCTTAGAAATTACGAGGTCCGTCATAAAGAGCCCAGGTGTTCCTTTAAAACATGACATAAATAAACAATCAATCCATTGTTTTTGAAGTAATACTCAAGAGATCTAAAAGGTCATCTGGAAAAATGGTGTCAAAATTGTTTTACGTAATACGAAGCCTTGAAAAAAGTTAATTAGTGTTGATTGATTATTTCAAAATTAATTAGGTTTGTTCTAAAATTGTCTCGTGTAAAAACGTACTAGTAGCAATAAAAACAATAATTTCTTCTTTCTCGTTTGTTATTGATTTTTAAAAGATGCAATAGAAATATTCCAGAAAAAATGTTATATTTCACCTGTGATAAAAAAAATTTTTTTTAACAAGAGTGAAATGTAATCGTGTATATTTTTAATGCACAACAGACAAGAAAATTTTGAGAATTATTAATTATTCAAAACATGGAGGGCAGATCCATGTTTTTTAAACTTTGTGTTTCAGAAAAAGTTTTAGTTTTTAGTTAAAAACTTTTTTTAAAATACCGTATTTGTTCGAATCTAAACCGCACCCCCAAATTCTCAACATGACTTGTGAAAAAATAAAACAATGTAAGTTTTATCCATATTATTTACGAAATTTAAAAAAAAAATTAATGTGAGAACAAAAACGATGCGACTAATTAATTTATTTTTCCAGCATTAAAACTTTTAAGTAGATACATGAACTTGTAATTACTTTAACCATCAGTATTCCGTTCAATTTCCATCATCCATTCGATCCTAAACTGCACCCAGTTTTCATTAAACCGTAAAATCCGACGTATAACGCGCACTTTTAACATAAAAAATAAGATCGAAATGTAAAGCTGCGCGTTATACGCCAGAAAATAAAAAGGGATAGCTTTAAAATTTAAAAAAAAAGATTTTAGCATAAACATACATCGGAATACTGTTGTGACGAGGCTATTCGCTAGATACTCTTACTAATCCTCTTGGGGAAACTTTGGGGCTAGCATTTATATTAATTCACAGCCTTTCAAGAAATACACGAGATAGATATATGCTCTAATTAGTTCGACTATATAAAGTCTAGGTTTTGTAGATGTAAAGGGAGAAGGAGCCGTGAAGCTGTCAAGTAAGTGTGAACACTGAAGTAATTACTTCACAAACTTAGCGCGCGTTTAATATGGAATTTCTGAGATAAATTATTAGATTGAAGATTTAAGATAGTAGAATCAGAATCGGCCAGAGGTTCATTAGTGTTTGTTTTCCTTATCTATTTCTGGAAGTCGGGTTTACTTAGGATTGAATATTAGGAATAATCGACGCTTTAGATATCACTCCTAGGTTTCTTCTTATAATTTAACTTGTGATTGTTTAAGTGTGTTCAAAGCTTGAATAAATCTAATTGTTATTATGGAGTTTGTTGGTGATGTTTTGTTACCTCCCACACCTAGAGACGCGCTGGACAGAGGGAGAGGGGTCCCAGTTACGACCCCTCCCCCACACTGTTTGTTCAAAAAAGAAATGACATACCTTAAAAGGTTGTACTTCTAGATGTGTACTATTTTTTCAAAATTTAGGGATAATACCTCGAATAAATGACTTCAAAACATAATAGCATTGCACAAGTACGTTTCAGGTTCTTTCATAAAAAGGGGAGTGCGCTTTATACGGTGAATATATTTAAAAATTAAAAAATGTAGCTTGTAAAAGTATAGGTGTACGTTTTACGCCGTATTTTAAGGTAATTTACACTGGAAAAAAGTACGGCTTGTATTCGAATAAATATGGTATAACCCCCTAGAAAAAGCCTGGCAGTTATGGTTACGACTTAGTAACCGGCGTGTCACGAGTTTGAGTTCTAATGATTTTGAAGATCCTCTGTATAGAGAAATTGATGCTGGCTGGCTAAACCTGCCGAGGCTCTAAGTCAGCGATACTCAACCTGCGGCCCGCCGGGCCTTTCAGAGTGGCCCATGACCTATTGTCCTAAAAAATTCAATTATTTAAGAACGATCTATTAAAAATTTAGCGGGAAATCCTCACAATCAAGCAACCAAATCGACCAATTTTGCTGTTGATGTCGTACGGATGCGAATTTTGAAACTGTAACGCTTAGTTTTTCACAAATAACAGTGAAAGAGGGAATGAACTGGAGTAGTGACTATATTTTATGGGTGAAACCGATTTTTAATTTTAAACAACTAATACTGATTTCAGTATTAGTTGAGTTTTAGCAAAGATTGAAACTCCTCTTTGCTGCCATTCTGCATTTTATAAATTAGTGTTTGAAATAAAAATAAGAGAGGCTTTGTCTAAAGGAAAAAAAATCAAATTGTCAAACGTCTTGACAGTTTTGTTTGTATGCTTATGAACGAAAAGGAACCAAAAGTACCCCATAACTCAATAAAAAATGCATAAAAACGAAGAAAATGTTTTATATGTGTTTGATAGAGATTAATATAACATTAAAAGCTGAAAATGAATTTTAATATTTTGATCAATTTGTTACGGATCTATGCGCGTCCTTCCACTAATCCTTTTGGAAAAACTTTGGGCTATCATTCACAACCAACCCTTTTGGAAGAAGAAACCAGGATATGGAGATCAGGTTAGTTATATATAGTATAGGTTTTCTAGCTAGCGAGAGAGATAGGGGAGAATAGATGAATAGACGGAGTTGCCTGGAGATTGAAATATTGAGAAGCTGATACTAAGGAAAGATATCTACCGATCAGGTATTTGTAAACATTGATAGCGCGTTTCGGGCATTAAATATTTGAAGATATTTAAGTGACGATTGGTCACCATAGTTAAATTGTAAATCAAATATTAGAGTAGTGGATTGATCCATAAAAGGAGGATCAATTTAATAGAAGTCTTTGCAGAATTCACGCCTCTCATAGTAAAATCCCCTCTGCTCTTTATTGAAACATCTCATCCTATTTGATTACTTGAATTGTGTCTGTTGATGATAATTAGTGTGCTGAATAAATAGTTAAAACGTTTTTTGGTGAGTTGTCCTTCACTTCCTCCCACACCTCTAGCCGGGCCCGAGAGTAGGTCCCGTGTGATACAAATTTTCTACATTTTAAGTGTCGAATATTCCCTTGGTCTTATGATGTTTTTTCTATAAATCCTCATGTTGCGGCCCGCATGAAATATCTGCAATATGTATGCGGCCCGGCGGGGAAAATGGTTGAGTACACCTTCTCTAAGTCCTTTGGCGAGGTGCAGAAGTTTGGAAAGGGAGTGCCGTCCTCGTCACTTGAGTAAGGTTCATAATTACGAGGTCTGTCACCAATCGAGGTCATCACCATTGTTGATGAATAATGCGACGCTAATAAACTCTCACTCATCCTTCAGAGAAAAACTCAGAGAAGAAATTGCTTAATCCGTGAGTATAATGCTGAACATATGTCCTTTACACTCAATTCGAAGATAAAATAATTATCTTTTGGATAACCCGACCGTAACGTCAATAAGTGCATAAATTTTATTTAGATAGATAGGCTCCAACGCGGGGAAGATGTGCATCTGGCTTATCTCAATGATTCAGGAAAGAGCCGAATTTTTTTTTAAGTCTCCATAAAACATATTCATAAACAATTGCTGTGACAGTCTACTGCATCCGTTAATTTCCCCCGGGTTTTATTTTCATCTGTTTATGAAAGCGGACCCCAAATATAATCTCGCCTCCAACGCCTCCTTGCTTCCGCGTCCGTTGCATTACGGCGGCCAAGAATGGCCTCGAAAACAAAAGAAACAAATGGCCAACCTCGAAATAACGGTAAAAGCCTGTTCAGGCATAGCGGAAGCTGTTTTCTCGAAGGTCGGAAGCATTTCGAGCTTCATTTCCTCTGCATCCAAACAAGACTTCCCGCTCCCAGTGGAAGAACGGCCACATTAATCATTCCAAGGAATGCAAGTGTGTTTTATCATTGGCAGAATAAACAATTCTTTTTTGAGGTGTAATCAGTAGAAATAAAATGTGACCAAACGATAATGGTAGAATTTTACGAAGCGATCATATTCCGAAACAGAATATAATTCTTTGAGAATTCTTATTTCAACAAACACAATTCTTATAGAAAGCCATAGAAAAAATGTAGTTTTTTTTTAAAAAAAAATAAAGCAAATCTAAAAGTAGAGATGTATTTTATGGAACAATAAAAGAAAAATATTATCGGAATATAACCTAACATATCTAAGAATTAATTTTAAAAGAAAAATATACAAACAAGAGAAAACTCTCTTGAATGAGCTGAAATCCTAACAGTTTAAATATTTTAAAAGAAAACAAAATTCAAGAGATGCATTTTATATAATTTCTTATTTCGCCTTTTGAAGGTAAAAAAGAAAAGCAATACAAGAAAAGGAACATTTCTCACATTAAAAAAGACATGCAAATTATTTTTTTAAAGTAGGTGAAAAATTGAAACCAAACATTCTAGTTCACCTCTTAAAGTGAAACATTATAATAAAGTAATCTAATTTTGGACTTTCTGGAATAAATATATGTATTAATGTATTTTTTAATTATATATTTTAATTTTACACATAATTTTATTAATTATATTATATTTTTAATTTCATGTATTAATTTAATTATTTTATAAAACTTTATAAATTTCGAAAAAGGGAATTTAAATGGCATATAAAAAAAGAAATCGCACCCAGCCCTGGACGTGCTGATATTGAAAAGTTATACTCTCGGTATAAAAGCCTGTGCAAGGCCGGGCCACATGCCAGCTAGTTTCATAATAATCTATGACTATGTGCATTTTCTTAAGTTATCGATATCTAACTTTTAGCATAAAGTTTTTGATTGTATTCAAAAACATATTTATAGCCCTTACCTCTTGATTTAAAAAAGACAGGACTTGAATTTCTAAAACGGAATGCATTGATCGTTTTCGCAACTGTAACCTTTCTTTTCTGGAATCGATTTCCCCCAAGTACGTTCTTAGTGAATTCCACCCAACAAAAGAAACGTGTACCACAAATTTCGTTGGTCTAATATAGGGGTGGCCAACCCGCTGCACGCGGGCCACAGTGACGCACGGAGGAGTTGTAACAGTGACACGCGAAAAGTTATTAAAAATTTTAAAAAGATAATTCAAAAAAACTTTTTTTTACAATTTTATTAAAATATGGTTGTTTTTGACGAAAAAAACCCCTTCAAAATTGAATTACAATAGAAAATTATCATGTAAAGAAAACTCCTTCCTTATTGTGTGCACTGGCTTTCCAAAGTAACTCGCAAAATTTTGGAATTTGAGGGAACGTGTGTGTGTGTGTTGTACAATATCTGGAAGAAAACAATGAACTGTGTGCCCGGTGAGTTCTAGCTACTTAAGAATGAAGACTGGCTATAGGATTAAGCTTTTCTTACTGACATTATGGGACATTTACATAATTTAAATTTAAGCTTACATGGAAAAGTTTGCATTTTACTTCTACCCTAGTTGATCATATATCTTTTGTAAACAAACTTTTGCACCTTTATCTCTATTTTGAGGGGGGGGGGACAGGTCGAGCATTATTAACTATCTGCCATAGTTAATCATGCTCCGAACTATAATAGATTTAAAGGTTTAATATTCATTTTGCAGGATACATTCAGAGCAAGATTGGATGATTTTCAAGACGATAAAAAAAATGCTGATCTTTTCTTAAATCTTTTTTAAATTTCTCAACAAGACGTTAATTGTTACCCACCTTAAGTCCAAATCGGAATTATTAATCTACAGAACCATACTAGACTTGAAAGCAAATATAAGGAATTTGTTTTGACTCAAGTGATCCAAATTACATTGAATGTTGGAAATTTGAACCGACAGGCAATTTTCCAAATTCACACGATTTGGCTGTCAGATATTGTTGTAGTTTTGGATCAACATAAGTTTGTGAATAAATGTTTTCTATTATATACGAACATAATATATATATATAATCATAATATCACAATTAACTGATCACACCTAAAACAACCTAATTTTGTTAGAATCTCCAAGAACTAATCCTAATACAGATGACTTGGTAAAAAAGCTACAAATTCAAAAGCAAGTGCTGATTATTTGATAATAAATTAAAATTAAAGGTTTAAAGTTATTCATTTTTATTGCATACCTAAAAAGTTTATAAAAATTAAGTAAAAACTTTATTAAAAATAAAACCTAAGTATTTATTATGTTATTTTTAAATTTTCTTTATTTAGACGCATAAAAAAATATGCTTAAGCCATAAGTAATAAGTCAATAAGTAACATTTTTTCACCAAATATATCTTTTTTCTTGTTGGAAATTTGGAAGTGGCACACTTAATGATTTAATATCAAACAGTGGCACTCTTACCAAAAAGGATGGCCATCCCTGGTCTAATAGTTGAAAAATTGAAATTTCAATTTATAACGCCCCCGCAACTCCCCGTAAGAATCGATTTCCACAAAACCAGTTCATAGCGTTTCTTAACAAAAGAAACATATTTGTCAAACTTCAAGTCTGAGGGATTCAATAGTTCAAGAGCGGGAGTTTTTCCCTGTAACGCCCTTGTAAGCCCCTTTAGGGGTCGATTTCAACAAAACCCTTTCTTAAACTATGCAAATTTAAATTATGTGACCAAGATATATAGCATGGTATTTGGCGGCTTTACACATACATACACAAACACTTCCTTAAGCAAAAGGGGGGGGGGGATGTCGAAAAATATTTCGATGAAAATAATTTTGAAACAATTTTTGGTGGAAGTATGCTAACGACTACTTCAAAACATCAAAGAAGTTTCGTCCAAATTTGTGGACTGATATAATCAACGGCGTGGGTTTGATTAATAAAGGTTACCACGATTTACATCCTTGAAAAGATTTGAAAAAATATTTAAAATTCAAGTAAAACCGGAACTATATAAATGTACTTCAAAAGTAAAATACTGATTTGAATTATTATGATCAGAAACATGAAATATATCTGAAATAGTTACAAAAAAATACTGTGATATTAGTATAAGCTCCAAAATGTATATTAAATTATTCTCAGCTCCCTTTTAAATCACAGTATTTTATTCATAATAAATACTGCAAAATCCGGCGTATAACGCGAACTTTTAACGCAAAAAATAAGATTAAAATTTACTGGGGCTCGTTATAAGCCGAGTATAAAAATGAGAGCTTTATAAATAAAAGAAAAATGAGCATAGAAAAAAATTAATGCTTCTACATATATCGAAATACTGTTTATTCAAAACAAATAACATTTCTTGTGAACTCAAAACGCGCACTTTTAACACAAAAAAGATAAAATCGAAATTTACGGGTGAGCGTTATACGCCAGGTATAAAAAGGAGAATTTTACAAATAAAAAAAAATCACAGAAAAAAGTTAATACTTCTATATATATCGAGAAATACTGTTTATTCAAAAGAAATGACATTTCTCATATGAACTCAAAGGATTGTATAGTTCTGGATTATACGGTATATATGTATATATATCTTTTTACTTTTAACGTCTGCAGCCAAATATGGCATTGGGAAAAAATGATCAACAGTTTGAAATTAAAAATAAGATGTTTTAATGCTAATAGCCTTGAACTACATAATGCTATTGACGTCAATATGAAGTCATTTCTAAAAATGATTCATTAAAAGAATCGATAATTTCGGAGATATAGAAGGTATTAGAATTTCTTGATTTTAAAAATAGAAATTCTCTTTTATTAATTTATATTCTCAAAATTTGAATCATATTTTTGTTTCAATGAGTTTTTTAACTAACAATGTTTGAAGCTCCGTTATAGCTTTTCTTTAATTTTTTATCAACCCCGACGGTACTTATAAGTATCACTCACTTTAAAATGACATAGAATAACCATTTTTACGAATACTCTAACGATATTTAGCAGGAATTTTCTTTTGAATCCATTCTTCTAAGATATATGGCAGCACGGGTTCTATGGTGAGTATTTTAGCGGGGAAGGGGAATATAGTTTTATAGCAGAAGTGGCGTTTTCAGCTGACATTTTGATCGGATTGCGAAGATTGTCATTTTTGTTCCGAAAAATTAATGTCAAATTGCGTCTCATTTTTTATATATTAAGGAGGACCTTAGAAAACGATTGGACTATTTATTTTTAGGGAACAGTTTATATAATTAATTTTACTGTTGAATAACTTTGTGGTTCTTATAAGTACCGATAGCACACTGGGTGTTGGAGCAAAAACTTAATTTTTTTTCCGTCAGTGTGGCTTATTGTTGTTTTTTGTTGTCTTGTGGGGTCATCACTATAATGCAATAGACTTACGCTTTTTTTTTTTTTTTTTTTTTTACATTTCTTTTAGCTTAACTTATCTATTTTGCTTTTTTCATTGTTTTATTCTAACGTTTTCAAAAAATTTTGAACTTTGAATCTGAGTTTGTTTTTTTGCCACACAATTAAAAGAAATATCTATTCTTATTTCAAAAATTAGCAACATTTTAATTTCTTTATGTGTAACTGAGATTTAACAATAATAGGAGATTTTCAAGGTGCTATTATTATTATTTATTTCCTTTTCTTAGACTGTCTTTAAGAGGCTTTGGATTTATTACAGAACCTACTATCTAAAATCAAAGATGTATCAACAGATGAAGAAGTCCCAGCAAATTATCGGCTGGTATTTTCGTTAGATTCTTAGGATGACGATCAAGCTACTGAACTCAATGTGGCAGTAATTCATGTTAAGAAAATACAGCATTTCTTACCCCAGGAAGCAGTGCCTTAAGAAACATTCAGTCAAACCCTCACTCAAAATGCACAACGTGTAATGAATTTCTGTGTATTAATGGGGGGGGGGGGACTGTTTCTTTGAATATCATCAAATTAAGTTTATGTGTAAAAAAAAGTAAATAAATTTTAAAAATGTAATAATCTTTAAAAATAAATATTTTGTGCTGTAAAATATTAGTGTTTTCAGGTTATTTCGCATTTTTAAGAGTTAAAACTGCGTTAAAAAAGTCATTCGGTATCTTGTTCGACAAAAATTCTGGCCACTCAATGGCAGAAATAACTGTCGTAGAATTATTCATGAATGTGTGATTTGCTTCAAAAATAAGCCCATCACAATGAATCAAATTATGGCCAACCTACCGAGAGATCGTGTAAATCCGAATTATCCCTTTAATATCACGGGCATTGATTTCGTAGGTTCATTCTTTATTAAGTTTAAAAATCAAATAAAAGGTGCACTAAATAAAATTTAATGTAGTAATATATATATGTTTATGCACAAAAGCAATTCATTTAGATATTGTAACAGATCTCACATCTCAAGCATTCATAGCAAGTTTAAAACGGTTTTTTGGTAGAAGAGGGGAAAGTGGGCAAAAATCACCACCGACAACGCTAAAATATTTGTTGGCGCAAATGCCGAAAGTAAAAAATTGTTCAAAATGATTAAAATACCTGATCAAACATTATCAGAATTTTTGACTAATGAATCCATAGAGTGGAATTTTATCCCACCAAGGTCACCAAACCATGGAGAAGGGCATGGTATGGGAAGCATGAGTAAAGTAATTTAAATTCCACTTAAAAAGAATTGTAGGGAACGCACACTTAACTCTCGAAGAATTCATCACAATACTTTGTGAAATTGAAGCAGCGCTAAATTCCCGACCACTCACTCCTTTTTGACATCAAATTTCGATGATTTCGAAACACTGACCCCTGGACACTTCTAAATAGGTAGACCCCTAACTTCCATAGTTGAACCGCAAATAACTGATATAAACGAGAATCGGTTGTCTCGAGATGCGAAAAAGTAAAAAAAAAATTACCCAACACATATATAAGTTTTGGAAACGCGATTATTTAAATAATTTACAAGAACATCACAAGTGGAAATTTAACAAGAATAATGTTTCTGTGGGAACCTTAGTTTTAATCAAAGATGAAAATCTTCCCAGTACGAAATGGAGTACTGGTCGAATAACCGAAGTATTTCCTGGCACTGATGGTAAAGTCCGAGTTGTGAACCTGCGTGGAAACATATGGAAAAGAACCGTCAGAAATCTTTGTATAATACCTGTATGAATTTTGTTGTTAGTAATTATCGTACATGTATAAATTAACTTTAATCGTATTTTAAGTATCATCAAATGTATTGTGAGTTTCATCTCTCTAAGTACTGTAAATATTGTTTTTTGAATTTAAGTGTTGTAAATATTGTGTATTTGCATTTAATCGTTGTGCATGAATTTTTGTTTTGTAAATGTTGCGTATTTTGTAATTTAGTATCGTAAATTGCATTATGTATTTCTATTGAAATTTCATTTCAATGGCGGGGATTCTGTTACGACCCGCATGTGCAGAGGGCGCTAGTAGTCTTCTTTGTTTACTTTCTCAGTATGCATGTAATCAATCCAAGGAGCGGACGTACCAACCGTCGCTCAATAAACCATCCTTATTTTAAGTATACAGCCCGCGCTCTCTTTTTGCTTGAGTAGATATAAGTTACACATAACTCAAAGTCTGCTCATAACCCGTTCAATACATTTATAGAACTACCACACCTTTTGTGGTCATAGTTATAACTATTGCACCCCACCCAGTTTTTTTTTTTTTTTGAAGTGAAAACTTCTTTAACGGCGTTGGGCACTTTTTGGTAGGGGAAAATCTTATGGGTTCGCGTCACCGACATGCTCGGACTGGCGCATGCGCAGTGTGCTGTTCGCTTTAGAAACTTTTTGGATGGCTGAAATCTCGTGCGTTCGCGTCACCGACATGCTTATAGAAGTATATCTGTAGCTATACAGCTGACGTATAGTGCTGTGTATATCTTATAAATGAAATTGAATGGATTTAGTGAAAAGTTCAATGTGTATATACTGTGCATTGTTAAAATAGTGTTTTTGTTTAATTATTATTTGAATCGTTTAATTGAAGAATCATTGTGCAGTACAATAGTGAGTACTAAATAAATATACTAATATTTTTAAGATAAAAAATAAATAACAGACAATTATTTTAAATACTCGCATTTATTTTGGCGTTTGAAAATTTTATATCATTCAAAATTATTTTAAATCTTCGTATTTATTCTGGCGTTTGAAAATTTTGTATTATTTAATATCTAATATTTAACCTCTGCAATGCATTACGCAATCCGAATTAGTATTTCACAGTGGCTTAGACGTTTTCTTACTACCGTGGTAAAACAGACATCTAGTTGTTCAATCATAATTTTATATCGGATTTGATATTAAAAATTTTATAAAATCTAATAATAATTCAAGATTAATGTGTTCAAGTTTAAAATATGGTTAAAAATGCAAAATTATAATTTATTACCTTTATATCATTAAAATCTTTATTTTGAAATAATGAAAACGGCTTTAAATTTAATTTCATTAAATATTTTATTTTATTTAAAAATTTAATATTTCGAAATCATTATTTATTAATTCAAATTGTCAAATATATATATATATATATATATAATATATATATATATATATATATATATATATATATATATATATATATGGTCTTCCATTTTTTGCAAAATGATTATCTATAATTTTATATCATTCGATTTCCTTATTAGAAATTTTCGAACAAATATTGCCAGGGAATTAGAGTTATTTTAAATATCCGTTTTTCATATTTGCTTAGATCCTTAACATTTCCCCCTAATTTGTGCTTTGGCAATGACTATTCACGATTCACAGGGAGGTACTTATGATGCTATTGTCTACGAATACGATCGCAAACATCCTAGAGAATTAGTATACGTAGCTTTAACAAAGTGACGAGAATTCAAAGTTTATTTTTTGTTACTCAAGAAAATATTAGCAGCAGTGGGAAATTTTGGATTAGTTGAACAGGAACACCTCTAAATGCTTCAGAAACAGATAAACATCATAAAAGATCAAGAAGTCACCGAGAGGATCTAACGTTAGAATTGAAAAGGTTACAAAACAACACACTACAAACGGTCACCAAAACATTTCTAGAATTCATCTCCAACAAGAAACGATTATCGATATTTTCATTCAATTGTCAAAGTTTGCATGCGCATGGAGCTGATCTAAAAAATGATGTTTTCGTAAAAAAGTCAAAAGTTCTGCTTTTGTCGGAAATTCGTATGAAAAACGAAGAAGCACTTGATATTCCGTATCTCAACTTTGTTGTAAGTTATGAAAGACCTAAAGTTCCTGCAGCAGGCGTAGCTATTTATCAGAGTACTAAACATACGTCACACTTCATTACTTCACATATGGACATACATACTAAATTCACAATTACATTGATGTTAATGTTTCTGATATAGGTAAAATATGCGTTGCTCGTTGCGATTCCGAGAATGGGCAATACATATTAATGGTTGCCGTTTATATTTCACCTGGAAAATCTGAGACAGATACAACAATTTTTATTCGAAAATTTGATGATTTATACAAAAGAAGATTCTGAAATACTCGAAAAAAGATTTGGCAAAAATATGATAATGTACCAATGATTTTAAGTGGAGACTTCAATATTAACTTTGCAGATGATAAAAAACTACCACTAATTGAATTTCTAAGTGAAACACTTAATTTAAATATGTCCTATGATCGAAAACTCAGTACTAAAAAATATAAAACGACGATCGATGCGGTTTTTACGCGATACACAAATAAATTTGAATCAAACTTTTTCCTTTCTTACTTTAGTTACCATACGCCTATTGTATCTTTTTTAGAACAAAATGAAATGATTGAAAGTACAAAAAGTCTAAGTATTGTTGAAATTAATGATGGCAATGATACAAACAATTAAAATAATGTTAAAAATCAAGAACATTAAAATTTAACTAAATGCAAATACTATCCATAAATAATATGATTGTATATTAATTGTTATTTTAATTGAATTGTATTTATATTTTGTCATGATCTTGTACAGCCCGTAATATATTTGAATAATAAAAAAAACATATAAACATGCGTATAATTGTTGCTCGGAGTGTCAATAGATGTGAAAACCAGATTGATGTTGATAATTTTAATTCAAACATTATGAAATTTCAAATTTTAAAACTAAAAGTTCTAAGTTTTCACTTCTATCGGCAGTCTCTATAACTGCCATTTTTTTTGTATTAAGAGAATATTTGAGACCTTTGGACTCACTGTACTTTAAAGTACAAATTTAATTAATTAGCTTTAACGAACTAAATTCCCCAAAGTTGAGAGTTTTATTTATGTATATCCCTTAAATTTCAATGCAGTGATTATAAAAAAATATTGCATGAAAAAATTTGCAGTAAATCATAATGGGTAGATAAAGAGTTAACCAGAAAGATAATATCTAGATCTCTTCAAAATTTGTTTAAATTTAAATATAATTAGACAATTTTATTTGTTTAAATATAATTAGACAATTTTTAAAGGCATTCGTAAATTATAAATAAACGTCTTTTATCAAAATACACAAACATTTTTTTTTCGAGGAAAGGGGTTATAATAATTCTTAATATAAGAATAAAATGAGGAAGAGAAAATTAATGTTCATTGTGGTAAAAGCGTGGGGTGATTTGTACTGCATTTTTACACTAATTCAGCTTTTTGGAGAAGTTAGAAATTATGACAATCGATATATTTATAGAACACCCCACGCTTTTACCCCAATGGCATTAATTTTCTCGTTAATCATTTTATTCTTTTATTTTAAGAATTATTTTTTTAATTTTTAGTTCGATTCAGAATAAAAGCGTGTATATTAGTTTTTTTTAAACTATAATTTATTTTTCATTTTTTAGTTCGATCTACAATAAAAGCGTGTTTTTTAGTTTTTTAAACGATCATTTATTCATTGTTGAATTTATCCTTGAGTTTGATATTTGAAACTGGAATTACGTGGCTGTGGAATTAGTCTTGCTCTTCAATGGATATTAATTAACGGGTCTGAAGTGTATTTATTCTCTCCGTCTCAGATGAGTCCCGTATCGTTATATTAGATTCCGTCCCTATAGAACAGGCCAAACAAATAAAAGTGTGTTAAGAAAAAAAAGTTCAAATTGAAAAAAAATTTAATGTACCATAACGGACTAAAAATTATAAAATTCCTCCTTTTCGTTTTTTTTCTTCTTCTTTTTCTTTTTTCACATTGTCATCCACTTCTGAGCTATGGTCCAAATTTCAAGTCTCGAGCTAATCCGAAAGTCACACAGTTTAAAATCAATTACAAAATCCCCCCCGGACAGACATTAAAGAAAGCGAGTTAATAAAAAAATGGTTATTTTTGGTGTCAATCATATTATCCCCTTTTAAATGTATTGCTATAATGTTAATTCATATCATCACTTCTAAACGTATTGCTTTATAAAAATAAAAAATATTTAGCTGTTAGAACGCAAATTATTTGTTTTCACAAGCACGAGCCTTTTTTTTTATTTTCATTTTCAGAAAAATGTTTAGAAATTGCTAACACATACCCACCCTCCAATTTCTCAGATACAGAACAATTTTTTTGTTTTATTTCTATTAACCGCAAGTGTATTTTATACTTGCATAAAATTAGCTTTAAATTCAAAACACTCGCTTTAGGTTACATCTTATTCTTTTAGTCGCTAGATCTGAAATAAGTCGCCAAATCTAGAAATGATGTATGAAATTAGTCGCCATATCTGGAAAAGTACATGAAACTAGTCACCAAATTTAAAAATGATATATGCAATAAGTGGCCAAATCTGGAAGTGGTATATGGATTTGTCACCAAATCTGATTATCCTTATTCCTGACGATCCTGAAAAGGACAATGGAACAAAATTATGAAATTATTGTATTGTCATCGGTCCTTGACAAGTGTACAAAATTTTGAATTAATCCGATCAATTAAAGTGGGTAAAAATCGAGTTCTAATATTCCGTTACATGCAAGTGAAACTTATAAAAGCGTGTTAAAAAAAAAAGAGGAATTAATTAATAAGACAATTTAATCTGACAATCTTACAGCTTTGAAAATAAATTCCAATTCAAATGTTCTCTTAAGTTTGGAAAGTAATAAATTTCCTCTCATAACTTCCAAGGACGTTTATTTTTGAAAATGCAATTAAGTATACACTAAATGAATTTACTAAGAACAGCTGTGTCATAACCAGAAGCAGCTAAAAACCTTTACACATTACTCTCGATGAAAAATATATCCTTGAAAATTTTAATTTCCTTCCTAAATCGTATTTTTTATTGTATTTCTGTCTTGCATTTTTTTCACTCCGATATTTTTTCAATCAATTATCTTTTTAAAATGGATATTTTGTGATATCTAATTATCGTCACACATCATAAACTATATATTCAATTTTAATGTGAATTTTTTTTTGATTCTCAATTCATATTAAACTCATTAAACTCACCCCACAAAAATTAGAATCATTGACCATACGTCCATTTATTTATTTCATTCCAAATGTGACATATTAAAATTTTCAGATATTATGAATACTCCAGAAAACGCATACAATGAAATACGTTTAACGCTAAAACATTTAAGACGAAATATCGGTTAACATGAAATAACACAACGGTCCCGACAAACTACAATGCATTTCCATCCATTTTTTTCTCTTAACATGAAACAAAAACCATTTTCTTTCTAGAAATGAACAAAATACTGAAAACACCTGCTGGATTGGACTGTCCTACTGTATCATCGGAAGGATTCGTTTTTGTAGTTGATGATAATGTGTGTACAGCCCCAATGATGGAAGACAAAAACATTTTGGACTTTGTTTAAAGCTCAAAAGATATGAGTGATGCAGATTCTGACGATGAAAACGAAATAAATAATGCAGCTCCTGTTCTGAAATGAGGAACATCATGAAAAGTATGCGCAGTTATTTAGACGCATATTCCTATGGTATAATAAATAACAAAATGGAAGACATCGTGAACAATTTGTTGACAATTTGATGCTAAAAAAGACAATACTCAGAAGAATATCAGATTATTTTACAAAAATTCTAGCAATGTTATTTTTTTCTTCAAAAGACTTGAAAAGTTTGTGTTAAATTTCAATAAAGTCTTGTAAATGTTTTTGTTTCATTGATTTTTTTAGTACATGCTGATATACATATCTATGTAGATAAAATATACTCTAATAAACTTAATTTGTTGAAATGTTTTGTTTTTTTTTTTTTTTTTGCATTATCTTTTATAAAACGATTCTTTTTACACGAAAAAATATTTCAGTCTTTTCAGTTTTGTGTTAAATGATTTTCAAAGTTATCATGTATTAATAAAAAAATTTAAAAAAAACAGGAATGTGTGTGTATAAACAAGGGGAAATAAATAATTATCTTATAACAAATTTGCTTAAGTATAATTAGTGTTTATTTAAAAAAGGAATAATGTTTATTAACGTCGCACTATAAAGCAACTCGAAGGCTATTGGCGACGGATTTTGTAATTTTGAAACACGATTACGTAACAAGAACGACACCTAAGCTGCCCCCCACCCTTCCAAACTACTACACAACCCCCGAGGGGGGTATTTGAGCCTCGACAGAATTAACGCGTGCAGCAGTCCCTCTACAATATGGATCTTCAGCGATACTAGGGCTCGAACTTATAACATGCCAGCCACGACATGTCGCCACCATGACCATTAGGCTACCGTTGCCACTAAATAAGAATGAAATTTTTGTCAGACAAATAGGAATGAATTTTTTACGAAATAAGTAGGATCATTAATTTAAAATGTCATTAAAAACCGTACCAGGGAAATATTTTCGGGTTTCATTACAGAGGCTGAAAGCTCTCACATTCAGGGATCTCTAAAGATTTCTTGAGGCCCTGGACCACAATTCGAAAGTATGCCCTGGGCCAGTAGCGTACACAAAATTTTTTCAAGGGGTGGGGGAGCATGGTCGAAAGTCCCCCAACTCGTATCATACTTCAAGACAACACCAAAAGATTTTTCGGATTTTGACGATTTTGTTAACAAAAAACAGTAAAAAATGTTGTTGTTGTTGCTTATGCCATCTGTTCGATAGTAACATCAGAACAAGGTCCACGAAATTCATCGCGCCTAAGGGCTAGACAGTAAAAAATAAATTATTTAATTAATAATTAGCATTAATTAATAAATTGAACTGTTAATTACAAGTACTTTATTGAATTTAACGTTATATATATATATATATAGGATTATCATCAATCGAAAAAAACTCAAGGGCTTTGGGAGGGGGGTCCGGACCCCTAGAACACCCCCCTATTGTGTGCGTCTCTGCCTTGGGCTCTTACACAAATGTAAGCTCTACCTATGACCCTTAAAAGTTGACAGTATATAGTATACGTTGTCAAATACTCGTACAAAATATAACCCGAAACAAATAAATGTGCATGACTTACAATCGCACAAACCGGCTTGCCCGGATGCCGCCTTTGAGGAATGATGGTGATAGGCCTTGGTCTGTACGTGGACGACGGTCATCACATATATCCAGTTGAAATATCATGCGAAATTCCCAGTTTTTCGGAGAATACTATCGGAAATAACATTTGATCGATGAAATTATTAGGATTATGATCTTATTAAGGCTGAGTCGAGAACAAGACGATGTCCCTATTGCGGCTGAAGACCGTGGTCATACCTTAAGACGTCCTTGTTCACATTAGTGAGATGTGGAAGTTGGTAAAGCAGAACACCAACTCTGGTACCATTCTCATTTCTTGACCATTATGCAAAATTAGGAGGCCCGTTGCCCATAGTACTAATATAGCTGAAAAGTGCGAAAATAAACAATCAATAATGTATGTATTCTTTGTCTATTTTCCCTTTTCTTGAAATTATTGCTTTTAAGGAAGTATTTACTGCATTTGAATTAATTTCGTCTCACATCATGCTCATGATCTCAGATTCCATGAGATCATTGGAAAAGTAAATAAATACCATATTGGTTCACTGAGCTTTAAATTGTTTGCATTCACTATCACATGATGAAATAAAAACATTTATTGCTTCAATATAAAAACTGTGAAAATACTCTGTAATAAAACTCCATTCTTTTGACTCATTCTAGTCCCATGACGAGGAGACGATTTTTATTGTAAAATAAATCGAAAGAATTAGAATTATTTATTTATTTTCAAAGCTGTTCCAGCGTTCGTGTAAACACATCGACTACTAGTAACACTACAAAAAAATCAAACCGGTATCCGGTCGAACATAAAATAGCAATTTGCAAAGATTCCACAAACATTTCAAACTAGTAGTAAAGGAGAATATAAACAAAAGGAAAGTTAAGGAAGCCATAACTTTACGGAAGGGAAACCAGCAGAGAAAAACATTCGCATATGGAAGAGAGCAATAAACTGTTATAGACAAGCCGAACAATCATAAGATTGCGTGTGTTCATTTTTTGCTGCAATGCCGCAAACCCTACGTGTTTTAGCACACGTTCTTTCACTTGGGTCGGATCATTATACGCAACGCAACTAACTCATTACGAGCTATGAAAATAAAAATAAAAAACGAAAATATTCCGTTCTTTCAATTTTAAATTCGAATGTACGCGAATCGGATCACGTCCGCCATTCGATCGGGTAAACTGGGGGGAAATAAAGAGAAATATTTAAAAAAAAACAATGTTCGAAAATCGGAACAGAAAAAGATCTTTTTTAAAAATAAAAAAAAACGTAAACAGTTATTTTTATAATAATCTATTAAAAAAGAAAGAGAAGGGGAAAAAATGGAAACGATAATCCTTTGAAATGAGAAAAGAATTTTATTTTTTATTTTTCTCTTCCTCATTCTATTACGAATTAATTTTAATTAATACTTTCAGTGGAAAATTCATCAGTGAAAGAAAAATCAGTTGTTAATAAAATTAAACATTTAAAATAATTATAATTAAAAAAAAGCGAAATTAAACTGTTAAATAAACTTATTAATTACTATATGGATCACGATTCTGAATATTCTTAAGCAAATCGCAATGATTTATTTTGGCTAAAATTTTAATACATTTGTAATTTTATAGAGAAAAAATAAACAACTCTGCCCTATTACTTACAATTTATCTTTCAGTCAGTTAAGAGATTTTCTTCTTCAAGCAAAAAGAATCGATATGATGTAATATCTAATTGTAATCGTTAAATTTTTGACAAATTAACAGCTTTCATATCGAATTTCTTAAAATTCTTCATGTTTTAAATTTTTAGTAGAATAATTTGTACGAATTTAAGAAGGAACCATTTAAAGTGACAATGTATTTTATAGTTATTACAAGTTTTTGCGAGTTTAGAATAATTATTAAATTTAAAAGAGTTGTATAATTTTCTAAAAAACTTAACAAAAGTTAGCTTTTTAACAAATTTGTAAGTAAGTTCGAATTATGAGATTCATTTTTCATCCCTTATTTGCAAGATGATCTTGATTGGTTAGTTATAATAAGCTTAATCGAAAATTGTTATTAATGCTTATTGTTAAATTGCAATTCATGAATTACTTGTATCATAAAAAACATTAATTTGCTTTATATTAATTGGATTAACAGTCTAGTAATTAAGGTGGTGAATTTTGTCAAATTAACCAATAGAATTGTGGAGCCAAATGTTGTTTTCGCAAAGCTATGGCGTGTGGAATAGTTAGGCCTTTTACGGTTCTAGACATGGGAGAATGAGAAGTGCCTCGGTATCGTTCTATTGACAACGTGTAACAATGAGCTATCCACGAGATCTATCTTCTATAACTTCGGTTTTCTTCTATCTAGCCAAATCGGCACCTTTGGCTAGAATAACTCCCCTCCGAACAAAAACGTCACTACCAAATCGTAAATAAATAGTCTAGGATATAGAGAATAGAAGATGACTGGACAATATTGCCCCACGTCAGTTAGTAACTGAATTATAGTGGCATAGCTACTTGAAGGCTACAAGATCTTGGAGGATTTCTCTTTGACAAGTTTGAGAGATTGAATCTAATTTAAGATAAGTCACAATTGATTCTTACCCAAGGGCGTAGCTATCACCGTATCAATGATATGGGGCCCCCAAGCTACAAGGGTGCCAACGTATGTAAGAGAAAAAAATCGTAACATATTTAGGGGCCCCAGAAAGGGCGTTCAAGAAATTTTGTGTTTGAGGGCCCACTCAGGACTAGTTACGCCAGTGTTCTTATCCTTAATTACTCTTACCGTCGCGTACTCAATTCTAGTGCCTGAATTAGTAAAAGTACATTATTGTGAAAACCTGTTTGTAATTATTTCGTGTTCGATTTAATGGCTTCTCCATCCAGGCTGGGTTTGGATCCCCCAGGGAGCCCCAACAATCAGCGAATCTTCACCTCAACCAACATGAGGAGGAGGTACCGTGGCAAATGAGTCTTGTAATATTGAGGTATGTTCAAGGATGACAACTGAACTGGCACCCTACTCCCCGAATTCCCAACACCACGCCAACGTTAGGACAGTGAACCAGGACAGATTTAACATGTATCAGCTTCTCTATACGGCGGGTCTTTGTGGCCCCAGGACTCGACAGAATTAATGCCGGTTTCAGGTTCGTGACCGTAGCCACTCGGTTACCTCGGCCATTGAATGGCTTAGAAAAGAGAGCCTTAAAATATTTTATTGGTGGATATAAAGCTAGCATTAAACACAGGATTTAAGTTAACCAAGGTTTATAAAAACTGTAGAATTAAAAAAGAGCAATTTTTTAGGTGACGTCTGGAGTAGAACGGACTGTCGGAACAGCGACCATTATTGCGACTTTCCTTGATGCTGAAACATGGGGACACGCAACGACAATGGTGTACCCAAGGGCCAACCTGTATATAGGAGTGGCACCATGTCGTCTTTTCAGACGAGTCCCAGGATGAACGTATTCATGTTCGGAGGTACGATCCGAGCACACTTGGCTTACTTGCATCCGATATCATCAAACGGGTCCTGTTCCTTGTGTAATGATATGGGAATCCATTGGGAACACGATAGAAACATTTCTTGTTCCTCATTGGAAAATTAAAATATTTCTCAGATCTTAAGGCTAGTGATTTTCCCTCCTCTTCGAGGCCTTGGAGATGTCATCTTTCAAACAAGATAGCTCAAGACCGCATGTTACCAGTGATATCGTGATCTACTTTGACACAGAGGATGTCGGACTATTGCCATGACCAACACGTTCTCTAGATTTCTCAGCCACTGGAAACATCTGCTCATAAGCTGCTGAGAGACTGGGATGCCAAATGTCCCCAGACACTACGATTGTGGAAGTGTGGCAAGACTCGAAGTAGCACGAATGAATTGCCTGTATCTGTCATGCAATCCCAGTTCGACTGGATGCTTGTCAGAGACGGTAGATATGTACAGGGACGTCTAAGGCTTGAACAAATCGGGCCTTTGTCCAGGACCTCACCTCGAGGGTCTCATCTTGTTCTCGACTTCACTTCAGTAAGATCATGATGGGAGTAACTTTATTTATAGAATGTTATTCCCGGATATATTTTCTGAAAAAAAGTGTGAATTTCAAACTATATAACAACCGGAAACAGTGGCAAGACTGCATCATTATGTGATGATCTTCATCCATGTCTCGGATTAGGCGTACCACCATACACCCTAATTACTCATTTAGTCGACAGATGGCAGTTGTGGTTGATGGGGTTTATGGCTAGCTTTGTAATATCGTTATTCATGCACATTTATTTGTTTCATATTACCGTTTGTACGAATATTTGACAATGTATGCTATATACAGTCGACTCTCGATAGTTCGAAGTTGGAGGGACCAATGAAAACTTCGAAATATCAAGAGTTTGAATTATTAAGAGGTAGACATAATAAATTACTTATCTACACTCTAATTCTGAAACCCCTCCTCACCTACGCCTCCCCAGTCTGAGCTCATGCAGCAAAAACCAACATTAACTTAATTGAGACTACACAAAATATCATTATCAGGCAAATCTGAGACGCGCGATGGTACATGAGAAACAGAGATCTCAGATTCGCGTGTAACATTACAACAATCAGACAAACTATCAGAAAAATCGCAACTAAATTCTTTAAAAACATTGACGAGCACGATAATACTTCTATCAAAGAAATTTCCGCCTACTTTTCACATTTTTCTGTCAGAAGACCAAGAGATATCTTGGTAAATCCTGACTTTGATTAATTCTTCTTTTATTTTGGCCATTTAATTCTCTGATAATCTTTTCAAATTAGCCGAACTTTCTCTCGACCAATCACAACGCTTCCTCTCTCGTACAGTTTTTCAGAACACATTATATGTTAATTTTTAAGCTGTTATATATAACCTTCGGTTTTTGCTGCACTCGGATTGGCTAGGTTAGCTCCGCCCACTTAAAGATCCGTATTTTTTAATGTTTTTTGAGCTCTTAAAAGAGCTTTTTTCTGTTTAATTTTATTTTTTCTTTTATTATTTAACTTATTTTTTCAATACTCTTAAAGTAGTTTTTCGTTATTTTAAGTATTTTATTTACACTGGGCAATAGTAAAACGTTTTAAAGGCATCATAAATTACCCTGATAGGAGATTAGAGCCCGACAGGGCTAAGTGCTTCGAACAGTTTCTCCAAGAGGGTAGAAAAAATTCCCAAAATACACGGAGATAAACTTTTTTTCTAACACATTTAAACATTAAACTATGTAATAAAACAATAATTCTACATATTTATAAGATAATTTGTAAGTATTTTTAAAAAATACATATTATACAGTATAAATATTTTACAGAAGTTAAAAGTCCTGTATTAAAAGAATACATGCAATATATTCATACAGTCCTACGCATCTCCTATTATCAATAGCGGATCATCCTTTTTGAACACATGTGTAGCAAGGCCACGTGTTAAACGAAAGACATGTACGGCTGACACAGGTTCGGTTGTTCTATTGTCCACACTTAAAGGAATGAAAACAATAAAAGTGTCTTTTCGCCTGAGGAATCGGAAAACACTAAGAAGGGTAGCAGACAAATGGTCATCAAAGGGACTACGTTACAGGGGAGTCACGCAGAGAAAACACAAGGCAAAACTCGTAAGCTCCAACCTGTCTATTGCAGGATTAGAGATGACAGTGAGTGTTCGAATTGTCGAGAGTTTTGTAAGATAACTTCGAATTATAGTGTTTGTAGTCTGACCAGCCACAGATTTTACTTCGAAATATTAAGTGTACCAAAACGTATTGTTTTAGTTCGAAATATCAAGAGTTTTTCTAGGGACTGAGCATATACTTCGAATTATCGAGAGGTTCGTATTAGCGAAGGTTTGAATTATCGAGTCACTGTATTATTTAATTTAAGGGTCACAGATGGGACCTGTTTCGCATAGGGGCCAAGGGCCTCAAGAAGTCTCAGGGCGTCCCTGTCTGTGAATATTAATTTTAAACCCTGTATGTCCTCAAATTGCCTAAAATTTAATGATATTTTCTTCTTATCATGTACTGTATGCAAAATAAGTAAAGTTTTGTTATTTGTTTTCTATTCTGAGCCTTCAATTTTAACAGCAAAATATACTGTCAAATATATGCAATAATAGTGGGATCAAATGATTTGCACAAAACTTTCCTTTGCAAAAATGCAATTTTAAAGAGAAATAACAATAATAATGATACAGAAAATGGGTCTATTTATGACGAAGTAACATTTCAAGAACTATATATAAGTCACTTCTTTATTTCGTAAGTTGTTACACGGTATGATAACTATTAAAACAAACACTTCAACTAGTTAACTGAAGCTAAAGGTCATAAAGGTCATATAGTCCTTTAAAATACTAGCTTACGTGACTGGATATTTGAAAATCAGTCTAGAGGAAGATGCATTAGACTATTTCATACAAAAATGAAACATCGGTCAATAAAATTCCCATGAAATGGCGCAGAAGTGTCCTAATTTTTATACTGACAGATTGTGAATGTTTAAGACAAATACATAAAAGTTTATAGAGCAACTATGAAATATAAACCATAAAAAATTTACTTACGCTGAATTTTATTGGACATGTAACCAGTTTTATATTAAATGGGACTCTACTTCAAAAAATTAATTCTTTTTTCTCGCAAAACGGAATTTCTTCCGTAAAGTGTAACCAATTTTATCACCGTCGTTACAACGAAAAGTATTTACAATATATTTATTCATTCACAAAAAAACATCTTTAAAGCTATTTATCCGCAAAAAGATAATAATAACTTGAAAATAATTAGACATAAATAATAAAACCCCATGAAACTTGAGCAAACTGGGAAAAAATAGTTTAGCAATGAAATTGACTTTGACAAAGACATAGTTGTGAGTCAAAAATTTCTTAGAATATGAAATTATAATATACCAAGGATAAATTGCCCTTGTAACACGAAAGAATCCATTCAATCACATTTAAAAAAATAATGGGTATATTGGATACGTCAAAATTTATAATTATAATCAATCAATGAGAGGATGTTTATCAACGTCGCACTATAAAGTAACATAAAGGCTACTGGCGAAGACACTTGTAATTTTGACCCACAGCCGAGGGACGTCCGACACATCCCCTTTCTAAACTTCCCCACCACGTTAAAGGGTGGACTTTGAACCTCGACAAATTCAGCGTGCATAAGCCCCTATACACTGTGGTCTTCAATGGCACGAGACCTTTAAGCTGTGTCATGTCAAATCAATCTACCAGTATGATTCAGCGTGCCACACAGTACGACATTTTTGAAAGAATTCGATTCCCACGATAATCAGTGGCGTAACGTACACCCCGCATTGCGGGGGGTCGGGGATTCTAGGGGCCCAAAGCCCGACTGATGCATTGTACGTATTTGAGTTTGGGGACCCCAAACTTGACTTTGCAGTGGGGCCCTAATATTTTCCCTTACGCCACTGGCGATAATACATACAGAAATAGAGAATAGAGGTCAATAATATAGATACTTACAATTTTATTATATAAATTTTACATCATCCAAAGATATTTCTTAACAAATAAAAAGAACAGCAAAAACTACAACTGTTTCTTCAACAAAAATAAAAAAAAAATTAAAATTGTACATGTATTATGTAATTTTAAACATATATATTAAAACAAGAAATAGACAACATAAAATATATGTAGTTCCCTTCATTATAGTTAAATAAAAAGATAAATAAAAAAAATTTAATGTGAACCTAGCACTTGTGTGTACCACTCTACTTTCGTATCGCAAAATCAGGGGTATAATGTGTAACTTTCAATTTGACACGATTTTGAGCATTCAGTCGTTAGACAATTTCTATGAGGACTCACAATATTTTTCATGTAAGGAGCGATTTTTTATTGAAGTATGAACAACCAAAAGTGGAAAGTGGAGAGTACATTCAATTTTCTCTCTTCAAACAATTCAATCACTCCAGCAATGACATTCAATAATTTACAAAATAGCTGTAAATTACATCTTTAGAGTTATCTTTCAGATTTTTTCGTAATTTCGTAAATGTCTACAATTCTGAACATGTTTGTCAAATAAGGTCCCATTACAAATTTATCAACTTCAATCCACTCAAATTCGATAAATTTGCAGAGTAGTGCAGAGTGCCACTGATAATTGTACCGCGTGCCACAAGTGGCATGCGTGCCATAGGTTGCTCTAACTCATGAAATGTGGGCAAGAGTCCGTAACCATGACCTATAGGCTACCGCAAACCTAGTAAAAGCAAGAAGATTCCAATTTGAAAGCGATATTAATAGAATTTATAAGAACAAACTTGTAAAAATTTAATTCATGATCACTAGGTCGGTGTTGTCGAGTAGCGGGTTCGAAACCAAGTGACACTGAAAACCAACCGTGTAGAGGGGCTGATGGGCATTAAATCTGTCACGACTCAAAGCCCTCCCACTGGCGTGGTGTGGAATTTTGGAGAGATGGGTACCTGTTAAGGTGCAGTCCTCGTCTCTTTACCGTGGTTCAAAATTATGAGGTTCTTATAACTTGAATGTACCGTCTTTATGTGTTTATAAGAAGGACCGAATAATGTTTTTGTGCTTAAGTTTTTTACCAGAGCTTCGAACCGTAATTTATTTCGTTCCGGTGCAACTAAAATAAATATTGGTTTAGTTCCGGTTTTCGTTCCGCTAAAAATAATGGTTTTCGGTTCAGTTCCGAAATATTTTTTTTTTATTTGCACTAAAAATATAATTCTGTCATTATCAAAAATTGTAATTAAATCAAAATTTAGAAGATTTTATTCTTTTTTTAATTGGTATACTATGCGAATTGATACAATTAACCAGCATGTACGATACGAGCAGTGAGAACAGCACGGCGAGCATTGGCATTGTTATCCATTATCAAAATCATATTTGAGAACTAGGTTCATGATTCTGGTTTGTCTATCTAAGCCAGATGTACTCAACCTTTTTTCTCGCCGGGCTGCATACACGACAGGCGTTTCCCGCGGACCGCAACATGTGAATAATGAAACAAACACACACACACTATAAAACCAACGCAACATTGAATAAAGCAAAATTGACCAAAATATTTAAACTCATATTTTTTAGCTTTATTTTAATACCATATTAACTTTTCAATCAAACATACACATAAAAATATTTATTTTTATGCATTTTTTACTGAGTTACTGGATAATTTATATGTCCTTTCGTCTATGACAAGCCTCTTGCTTACATTCTGCTACTAAAAAACAAATCGATAGCAAAATTTATATATTTTATTGCTTGATTGATAGAATTTCCAGCTAAATTTTTAATAAATAGTTCTCCAGTAGTTGAAGTGCAATGGGCCCTGACTGGGCCACTCAGAAAAGGCCGGTAGGCCACATGTGGTCCGCAGGCCGCACGTTGAGTATCAATGATCTAAACCAGAGGTTCCCAAACTTTTTTGTCTCATAGATCCCTTGCCATATTTTTAGGTTTGGGGTAGATCCCTTCGTAATTAATATTGAATTTTTGCATATTTATCAACTTAAAAATCTTTTTGAAGCTGGTACTACTACTTTAAAAGAATTAAATTTCAAACTGAAATGAAGTATAGTGTTTAAAATTTAAAAAGCACATATTAATTAATTTTTAATTTAAAACTGTTAAATAAACTAAACAACAAACAAATGATTTTCATGGGAGGTGATGAATTTCTAGCACTACAGAATCAAATTTTCAAGATTTGGTATTAATATTGTCTGGTTTAACCTTAAATTTCCCCTGTTAGTGTCCAGTTTTTTTGTTTTTTTTAGTTGAGTAACTGCGCTGAAACTCCTTCACACTAGGAAAAGCAATGAAAAACTTCCTCACAATATTCCATAAGTCTGGACAAATGACAGGTTTGACTTTTTAAAGCCAAAATTGCTAGCATCCGTTTCTTAACTGTAAGATCTTTATAAGTGCTCCTTACGATCAGTTCCTATTGTAATGTGACTTTTTTTTAAATATATATATGATCATATGAATTCATTATGGTATTGCCATAGTCAAAGCATTCTCAAACCTGGTTTCAAAATCTGAATAAAAGGCATTTAAATGTTGAACGTAGGTTAAAATGTTCAGGCAGATTGTTTGTGACAAATTAAAAAAATTCGGGGCCACCAGTATTACACTTATTCAGCTTAACTCTGGAAAGAAAAGCTGAAATGGTTCTTGCTTTAATAAAATTTATGTTGTCACCTTGAAAATCCAAATTAACCTCATTAAATTTCGTAAATAAATCTGTTAAATTGGTAAAATTTGGTTTCCACTTGATTATAATTTTTTTTAAATTAAAGTCACGGTCTAATTTAACGAGAGCCACTATCATAGTCCCCCACTTTTACCTCATGGACCCCCAAATAAATTTTTGGCTGACGTAGACCCCTTGGAGGTTGTCATAGACTCCCTGGGATTCTATATAGACCACATTGGGAATCACTGATCTAAACTATAGGTTCTCAACGTAGGCGATAACGCCCCCTTGTGGGAGTTTGAGTCTTTCAGGGGGGCAGTAAAAGTTCTAGAGAAAAGAGGGCAGTGAGATGACACGGAGGGGCTTGGGCAGATTAACGAAATATAGTGTAAAAAGGACTAAAAAAGACCACCTTGATCATGTATTAACAAAAGTTAACTTTAGTACTGTTTACCTCATGTTGATTGTATGTATTTAAATCATTTCTATATCATATGTATGAAAATCACATATTTCGGTAGTTCAGGAAGTGGATGAAAAACTTAAAAATTCAGACCTCCATTAAATTGAATGATGTAGTACATTTTAATTTCTGTAGAGACGTGTTGTCTTTGTTTGTGAGCAGTAGGAAAAATGTTTCGTCTACTGCATTTCATTACGTATATTATCCAAGAAACATAATTAAATATGTTAACCAGGAATTTCGTGTGATTCTTTAAAGGTCGAAACTGTCTATTTATTTTGAAAACATTAGTTTATTATGAATTACTTCGTATCATCAAAACCCCTGCCTGTCTTTATAACAGGTAAGCTAAAACTTTTATTCCACTCTTTTAAATGAAGAAATTCAGAAGTGTTTCAATTTCAACCATATATATAATATATCCTATATCTATGACTAAAATATATAATATTAGACATTTAAATATATGTGTGGCAATAACTATTTCAGATTCGCAAAGTAAAAAAATTGGCGCTTTAGAAAAAAAAATTAATTTAAAAAAATATATTCTATTAGTAATAGAATATTTTAGAAAATTTAACTCTTGTTTTCACCATGTAATTATGTACACACTTATTTCTCTAGAGTGGGAGGGGGTGGTATCGAAATATTCAGAAGAAAAGGGGGTGCCATTTCAAAAAAGGTTGGGAACCTATGATCTAAACAGTCTATACAAACATCCGAGGACGATCGTATGCTGAGATGCGGAAAACGTAACTCAAACTTATTTTTTTTCTTAAAAAAATCATCTATACTTGTAGTTCATACAACTTAATTAAATCTGCCTTCTACGAGTAGCTTCATGCGAAACTGGAACAGAAAAGTACGAGTGAACATCGAAACAGGAAATAGAGAAGCAATGTACATCCAATGATGTAATAATTCTATGGTTGACGTTAAATTAGAAAAAATATTGATAAGTTGGTTACAGTAACAAAATGATTGAAGATATGTCGAACAGAAAGAAATCAATATTTTTTATCGGTTCGGTTTTCGTTCAGAGCAAAATAACGTTTTTTTTTTCGGGTTTGGTTCAGTTCCGGTTCAAAGCCCTGATTTTTACTACAAATAAGAATGAAAATATAAAATAACTAGCCGTTACCAGCACACTTCACTGGGTATTTTATGATGCTGTACGGCTATTTGTTATATCTAAGTTATTGATATCTAAGTCCTAACATTAAGCTTTCGATTATATTGAAAAGCATTCTTATAACCCTCACGCCATGATTTAAAAAGGGCAGAACTGGAATTTCTGAAACGAAAGTATTTTTTTTCCTTTTACACCCCCTTTAACTTCCCCCTTGCAGTCGATTTCCATAAAACACATTCTTAGCAGATTTGTACACAACAAAAGAAACATGCCTTCCAAATTTCAATTCTATAGCTCTACTAGCTCAAAAACGTCATTTTTGAAGTGAAACTTCTTTGCGGACGGGAGTGAATTGGGAAATTTACCCAGTTTTGCGTAACAGTGAAAAAGCAAACGGAAGTAGTGATTCCCCCCCCATCCCCCCGAAACGTCGCCATGGTGAGGAGATAGCGAGCGGGAGGAAAAGAGAGAGGGGGTACACCACGTGACTTGCGTCATATCCATGAAAAAGTTGGACGATTGCTAAGGGGGAATTGTGCATCAAAAGTATACCTTGCTGCTATGGACGATAGGCGCTTACGTATTGGTGACATTAAGTGGGGGTACCCTTGCTACTCTCGTAACGAACTCGCGTGGCGTATTTTCGTAGTTTTTATTATTTTTTTTGTAATATAAAAACGTGCCGTTTTCAACGAATACGCACCCAAAATATTACCATTATATGGCTCTTCCCGTTACGGGAGTGTCTGGGGCATTGTGTATATGTCACTAACTTTCGAGCCAGAATCGCTACGGATAGCGTCTTGTAAACAAACACAGTGACTTCTATGAGTGATGCATTAAGTTTATATTATAAATTTTTATTTCCATTGAATGAAAATAAATTCTGGTCAGATAGCCTAGAACAAATACAAAAAGAGGAAAAGAGTTTCGTGAAAGGAAAGGAAAAAAAAAGCAAAACTAGCAGCAATTCCTAACGAAAGTTTATATATCACCAGGTAGCTCTGTCGCAGCTTGTATCATCTTTATCCATAAAGTTTTAGTGCTGTACACATCAGAGGCTGCTGCAATCATTGGATCCGATGATGATTAAAAGCCGATTATCTTAACTGGAGACCTAAATGTAATGTTTAAATTTGTTCAGAAGAAGCAAAACCACTCATTGAATTCTTGAAACGGACACTGAATTTGACAATGAATACTGATTCTAGAGAAGGAAAAACAGTATACGGAACCACGATTGATGCAGTTTTCTCATATTTTCTTGATTGAATATAATCGAGGATATTTATATTCTACTTTAGTTACCACACCTATTGTGTATTTCTTGGAAAATGATGATGTAGAAAATTGAATAAAAATATTTTCATACAATAAATGAAGTTCGAATTTTATTTGATTAAAGTTATCTCAGCAGTTTCATATAATTAGATCTATTCCTGCATTTACGGCCAACGTCGCCAAAGAAGTTTCACTTCTATCGCGTGGCTTTCCACGTTCTTTTTTTATCCGTAGCAATCCTTTCCTACGAGTCAATTTCCGTAAGACTCGTTCTTAGCATATCTCTACTCAACAAAAGAAATATGTCTGCCAAATTTCAAGTCTAGGTGTCAAATAATATCAGAGATCTCGTGATAAGTGAGCGAGTTGCTTTTTCCCTATGTATATTGATTTACACTTTACATGAGAAATCTTATAACATTCTGAACATTTTACTTCAAATAAAACGAGATAAATATTTGTTTCCTTTTTTGAAATGTAGATCAAGAACTAATCTAGAAAGTTACTTTAACATTTTCCTCAAATATAAAAACGAATACAAAAATAACGTCCAACAAAAGCAACGAGAACAACTTTATTTTAAATTTTAATAACTGAGCTCGAACTTTAAAAGCAGCTATAACTCTCCATGGCTATATTTGCAATTCAAAAATACTTCGCCAATTAAGTTTTAAATTTCCTACAGCTACCTCCTCCAGACTTTTAAATCCGGGTCTTACGACAAGACAAAGGAAATACACGGCGTAGTCCACTCACCCCTCCAAATCTCAATTAAATTTGATTGCTTTGGTTCAACCACTTGATTAAAAACACAAAACGAGGTCGCTCAACACTCGTATATTACGCATTACATCCATTATACAGCGTTTATAGCCTTGAGAAAGCTCTAGCTGTGACATGACTATTGTCCCGAATGATGACCTTTCGCTGCGCAGTTTAAAAACAAATAAGATGTTCTCTCTTTGGGATGAATGTTTCCGTTATAGCCTCGAACCATGCTTTTCCAAACTAAGCGATCGACAGGTTGATCGTTCGAAAGTAAACATTGGTATTAGTATGAGGATAAAAGTGCCGAATGCATAACTAATCTACTTATGAAAAAAGGTTTTAGCGTTGCTCAAACAAAACGTAATTTATCCCTAGATCCGATTTTAAAATAGGGAAATATGACGAGGGAGAAGTTTATGGGAGTTTGTTGGCTATTTTCTTCTTATGGTATCCAAATACCCTAAAATTGTGAATTTTACAAAAATTGAATAATTTTCTTATGATTTTATTTTATAGGCGATCTTATTAGCTTTATAAAAATATCAAGTTTATTATTTTCCATTTACTAGAACAAAAACTACAAGTGTTTTAGTAAAAGTAGATATCACTACTTTAAGTAAGATATTCTACTTTAAAACGCGTTTCACTCGGAATGTGTTGTTTTGAAAATGCTCAAACGGGACAGCGATTGCTCAAAAGGTTTTGAAAATAATTAAGTGAAATTTTTTATGTAGTTATGTATAATGGTAGAAGTGTTTTAACCTTCATATTTATCAATCACTATTTTATTAGAAAATTTACAATCCCTATGGTTTTTTTAAGCAGTATCTATCATATAATGACTTGTAGAAAAAGTGGTCTAGTTTTACTAAAAATTAAAGCATCTCTTATCCTGACGGTCATTTAAAAATTAAAAGCAAAGTACATATCAAAATTGAAAATTTGTTCGCAAACTTATTGCACAAAATTTACCCCGTTTATGTTTTTTTTTAAAATTTTTACCAATTTTCCCCGTTTTAGTAATAATAATTTCTTTTTATCTTCTTAATTTTAGCATATATTTCTTAAAATGTACTAAACAAATCTAAAAACCACAAAAAGTCCCCATATCTCCATTTTGTTTTTAAAAAAAAGTTGTCGCAACCTGTCGGATACCTTAATTCAACTTTCATTCAACTTTTTTGAACAAACCTCCCTGTCTTATTTAAATTCCTGACTATATATTACTATTTTTTTTACAGTCATTGTGGATCCGACATTTACAGCCCGCGGATCATTGTGGATTTGTTGATAAAAGAGTTAAAGGTTGAAGACCCCTAAATTAGAATATACAAGCAAAATTGTTTTAAGAATGTTATTGCAAGAAAAAATTATTTAAATGCAATTTTATGGGGAAAAAATGAAGAAAGAATGACATAGTTTCAAAACGTTCTCCTTTTATGAAAAATCATTCTGTAATAATAACATCTTGCCTATTTATAGCTAGAACTTATATACAAGGGTTGAAGGAGGGTTTTTGAAAAATTCACATAATTTTCAGAGTTACGTTTAACTGAAATAATATTGGGTGTTTTTTGTTAAAATTTCTTTACTCTGAATGTATTAAAATATGAAGAAATCCACTTTTAAATTACCTACTTCAAAAATCCTAGTTCAACCCCAGTATAGAAGCCCTAGCTATATATAGGCCAAAAATTATTATTATAGAAGCATTTTTTTCATAGAAGGAAAATGTTTCGAAAATAAGTTATTTTTTCTTTATTTTTTGCCAAAAAATTGCATCTAAATAATTTTTTCTTGATATAATGGTCTTAAAACAATTTTATATGTTTTTTTCTAATTCAACCGACATTATAAATAAAAAATTATAAAGTCAGTCACAAGTTTAAAATTAAATTTTCTAAAAATATGGATGAATTATTTAAGACTTCTTAGTTTGATGGAGCATTAAATGGGGGGAAGGGGCACAATAGCTATCTTTTCCAGTTTTTAATTATTTTGCAACCACGGTAGCCTAGCGGTCATGGTCACGAACTCGTTGTCAGCGTGTCATAAACTCGAGCCCTGGTACAACTAAGGATCCACCGAGTAGAAGGGCTGATGCCCGATAAATCTGTCTTGGCTCAGAGTCCTCACGTTGACGTGGTGTCGAAGTTAAGAGTGAAGGGTGACAGCTCAGGTGCCGTCCTCAACACTTAATCGTGGTTCAAAATTAGGAGGTCATCTCCAATACCCCTCGCACAATGCGGCCTTAATAAACTCACTCATTTAACTCACAGCTAAGGGATATATATTTCCCATTTTAAAATTTACTGTAGCATTTAATTGTAAACTTATCAGCATTTCTTATACTAAACTAAACTCAGTGGCGCAGCAGCCAATGAGGACAAAGGCGAACTGTGCCAGTCTCAGTTTTTGTGACCTTGGGCCCTGAGATGCATGAGCAGATGTTCCGGTCAGTCTGACGCGAACCCTCCAGTGTTTAGTTCCCAAGCAAGCTTGGTACTCATTTATCGACCCACTGAAGGGATGAAAGGCTGAGTTGACCTTGCCCAGGACAGGATTTGATCCCCGTACCGGTGGTGGGAAGCGCGATGCACTGGATTCAACCACTGGATTTCTTATATAGAATGTGCATGAGCAGATGCGCAAGCCAAACGCATTTGCGTAAATGGAAAAATTAGAAAAAAAAAGAATTGTTAAATCAATTAACGCCTATAATAAAACATTCGGGGGCTGTACTCTTATCTTTAATACTTATTTTAGCTTATTGTGTTGTGAAATAATATAGAACTATGTTTTCTCCCCTGTTTTATATTATTCGGTAAGTATAACTTTGTGCATTAATAGAATACATTTGAACAAATGAAAACAAATGCCTGATAATGACAGGTAATTCTACGGAAATAATTCTATTTCTATTCCAAAATTCTTAAAAAAACTATACATTTTTATACATTTTTCTCACAACTTTAATTTATTTTACGTCTAAGCAAACTAAAATAAACAGACACAAACTGACATTTACTCTTAACAATCCTGTAGTTTTTCAAGGTTTAAACTTGTTTCAATTTCCATTTTTTTTTATTATTGGTTTTTATTTGTTTGAGTTCTAAAATTTTCTAAATATTCAATTTTAAAACCGACTTTACATTGGAGGCACGCAAGCTAAAAATAAAGTAGTACTCAATAGCAACTTTCTTTGATACGTAAGTAAAGATGAGATAGATGACCACTTTATTTTTTTTGTCCGTTTCGCGGTCTATATCGAAATACGCCCACATGTGTTGTTTACCTTGAAGCGGTGCTCTCTTTGTAAAAAGATTGGGTTTTAAGGGTAAAATTCGCTTCACAGTGAGGACTTGAAGATTAAAGCAGCCATAGATGTGACTAGGGTTACCGGATTGGTAACTTTATCGGCCTTGTTGACAAATTTGGTGAAAAATGCGATATCGGCACGGAATCATCGAGAAGTCTCTTGGATCGATCCTTCTAGAAATGTCCATGAGGCTGCATAAAACACCTTTGAAACAAAAGTCGAGTTCAATTTAGAATAGAGTTAAGTCTGTTGTGTGTTGACTGGGGGAAAAGAGAGAGAGAGAGACTTTTATTTTTATCTGAGTTCCTGCTTGCAAAACTGTTTAGAGGCCGTTCCTGGAACGTTGTAAAACTTGTTTATAACGAGTGCGACTTGCACTATTGTAAATAATCTGTTGTAATATTTCTTTGTGCATATGCGTCGATATGTCTTAGTGTAGTTATTTGTTTGTCCTTGATTATTGATAAATCTGTTGTTATTCAAATAAATGAAGTCGCTGGCTGCTTTTCTCCCACGTTAATTTGTAACAATATTAATACAGGTCTAAAATTTAAATAAAAATGATCCAACTAAATGGCGTATTTTTAAACAATAATCAACGAATCTCTGAGGGGGGGGGGGGAATAAAGAATCATTTCGTCCGGAAATAAAATGAAACATTCTGAAGAATAATGCAGAATTCAAAATAATGATCAACTAAAGAGTTACTAGAGGGCTCAAAAATTACTCTTTAAAGCCCTAATTACAGAATTTAATATACATACCATCAATGAGTTTATTAAACTACACCATCCCGTTGATTTGTTCCACTTGCTTTTATTCTGTACCTCCCTCCCAAATGAATCGTTCCGTATTCTGAACTTTGAATAAACTACGTTCAGAAGAGAGAATGTTTAAGCAGAACTTTTTTTTGGTAAGATATATATATGTATATATTCTGGGATACTCAAGATCAGTGATTCCCAAAGTTATCTATATCGACCCCAGGGGTCTGCGGTGACCTGGAAGGGGTCCACGTCGAATTTGGGGGCCCTGAGGCTTAAATGGGGTCTACGATAGTGGATCTCATTAAACCAGGTTGTGACTTAAATTTTTAAAAGAAAATTTAATCAGAACCAAAAATCAAATTTTCTCTGTTGAACAGATTTATTTATTAAAATTAATGAAATTAATTTGCAGTTTCAAGGTAACTGCATAAATTTGATTAAAACAAGCACACCATTTTGCATTTCTTGCTAGATAAGCTATAATATTATTAGACATTGTGAATTTTCTTAAGTTTCTCAATTAAACACAGACAATCTGCCAGGAAAATGACATTAAATGCCTTCTATTCAGATTTTGAAACCAGGTTTAGAGAGACTTTGAAATATGGTAATACCATTGTAAGCAATCAATCCATAGGGGTCACATTGAAAAAACTAACAAATATATTACAAGCGGTACTGATTGGAATAGGCACTAAAAGTAAAGTTAAGAAATGGATGGCAGCCATTTTGGCTTTAAAAAGGTATATCTGTTATTTATCCTAAATTTATGGAATATCGAGAGAAAGTTTTTAATTGCTTTTCTTAGTGGAAAGAAATTTCAACGTGGTTTCCAATCTCGAAAAAAAAAAAAAAAAAAAACTGGGCACTATTATTAACCGAGTACGTTTAGGGTTAAACCTGACAAAATTCATGCCAAATGTTGAAAATTTGTTATTGAAGCACTAGATTCATCCTTCCTTTTAAAAGCATTTGTTTGTTGGTGTTATTTCATATATTAATAAATTATAATTTAATTCATATGATATCTATAAATTTTTATATAACACTATACTTTACTATAGTTAGAAATTTAAATCTCTTAAGGTAAATAGATATATATCAACTGTCAAAAGACATTTAAATTGATAATTTTGCAAAAATTCAATATTAGGTTACCCAGAATCAAAAAACATGACTAGGGGCAGTGGCGTAACGGAAAATAATTGGGCCCCCCGCAAGGTCAGGTCTTGGGCCCCCTTATATATATATATATTTTAAATTATATTTATTTAGTTTATTCCAAGTATTGAGAATAACAAAAGCTTTCATAGCTTTAAAAATAAGGACAGGTTTGTAGCGATACCAACAAAAATCAAGTAGAAAAAATCTGCGTTCACTGTTTTAGTAGCTAACTTTAATGAGCTATTTAATAGCTGGTTGGATAACCGTATGTTGAACTTCCTGAAGTCGTTTCAGCAATGAATTAACAAGTCTAGTGGTTCCTTCAGAGCTTTTCTTCTCTCATTCGTCCTTAAGAAAACTCTTTTCCAGCAAGTGTATATATACAAAGGATTACCAAACCACAACATAATGTACCTTTATACATCACGTAAAAATATTTAACATTAAACTTTAACCGAAAACAAATCAACGGAGTCTGAGTAAACGAAGTAAATGTTGTATAACATTCGAGAGTATTTATAATATTTATTAAAACTGGAAATCTCTAA
>BMAO01024085.1:0-53211 GCA_019973975.1 Trichonephila clavata
ATATCAACTACCAAGTTTAGTTTTGGGAGATTAAGAGGCGTAATCGATAATATTTCAATTTTTAAACTATTTGATCCTCCTCCTTGAAAATTGGTAGGCATGTTCCTTTCATGGAATAGAGTTCCTCTAACAACGAGTAAAACGAAAATTGACCCCTAAGGATGGTTGTGAGGGGTCAAGAGGAGTTACAGAAAAAAATTCCTGTTTTTAATTGTTAGACCATATACTTGAAATTTGTTAAGCATGTTTCTTTCGTTGAATAGGGATCCACTAAGAATGCATTTTAAGTAAATCATGTTCTGGGGGGGGGGTGGAGGGGGTTACTGGGACGTTTTGACAAAAAAGAAATTCCTTTTTCGAGCTACAAGGTCTATAATAATGAAATTTGGTTTGCATTTTTCTTTTGTTGAATTGAAATCTGCAAAGAGCGGTTATTTTGGAAAACGGCTCTCAACGGGATTACGGGGATATTGATAGTAAAACTTTTGTCTTTTTCTGTTAGATTTAGACTTGAAATTTGGCTTGCATATTCAATTTACGGAGCAGAGATCCACCGAAAATTGGTTTTGCTGGAATCCACTTGGTTTTTGGGTTACGAAAGAGCAAACATCATTCTATACTTCAATTTTAGAGATTTTAAAAAATACAAATTAGATGAGTTCTGCACTTTTTTTTTGTCAACAGGCAACAGTTAAAGGTATAAGTATATTTTTCAATACAATTGAATTCTTAATGCTAGGACTTAGATATCAATAATTTATATATATATATATATATATATATATATATATATAATCAGTAATTTATAAAACATCATGAAATACCCAGCGAAGCGGGTGGGTAACGGCTAGTTCTGTATAATAGTAGAAGTGTTGTAACCTACGATTTATCAATCACTGTTTTTTATAAATTTTACATTCCTTTATGTTCATATAATCACTGTTTTTTAAGAAATTTCATATAATAACTAAGATAAAGTGCTCTAGTTTTTGTAGAAATTAAAATATCCCTTATTCTGAAAGTCATTTCAAAAATAAATGACATACCAACACATCCGAATTGAAAAATTGAAAATTTGTTCATAAACTTTTGGTTCAGAATAGGCCCCGTTTATGTTTTTTTTTGGAAATTTTTAACAATTTTTTCCCATTTTTAGTAATATTAATTTCTTTTTCTGTTCTTAATTTTAGCATATTTTTCTTAAAATGTACTAAGTAAATCTAAAAACAGCAACAGCAACAAAATTCCCATACCTCCATTTTTTAAAAAAAAAAACAGTTGTCGGATATGTCAAGCGAAAAAAATTTAGTGGACAGAATTTTGATATGTATTTCAAATTTCGCTCGTTACAAAAGTTGCTATGAGAGTTGCTTAAAGGGAATGAAACGGTCAATTCTGATAATTTCTATTGGTAATTTGATGTTTTGTATAAAGAAATTGAACGAAAATGCCCATCTTTGGTGAACAGAAAGAGTGCAATTCTTCATCACGACAATGTGGACCGTACGTGGCAAAAGAAAAAAAAAACGTGCAAGAAATTGCCGAATTAGGTTGGGAACTTTACCTCATTCAATATATTTTCCAGAAATCGCTCCATCTGACTATTATCTGTTGAGGTCTATGCAAAACTTTCTTGATGAAAATTAATTTTTTATTTTGGCAGTATTGAATTTGCAGTAAAAGAGTAATTTGCCTCTAAAACAAAGAACTTCTTTCCCATTGTGTTAGATAAGTGCCCAGAACATTGGCTAACTTTTGTAATTAAGAAAGGACTTTCTATTTTAAGTTAAATCTTAAATAAAAAGTTATTTTTTCAGTAAAAAAAATGGCAGAACTTTCCCTTACAACCAATATATCTGGCAACACGAAAAGATGATTTCTGCACTCATTCTAATTCAAAATTTATTCTGAGAGGAAGCTCAAGAAAGTGATAATTATTAACTTGTACTCACTAAAAAAAACACAAAATTCAAAATTTCCTACAGCTATGACAATATATTTACTGTTAAAAGTTTCTGTAAACTGTAAATTGTGATTATAATGTTTGGTTGCATTTCGTATTCTTCGTTTTAATGGGAATGAAAGATAGTTAGAGCGTAAAAACTTATAATGTCGTAATTTTTTAATTAATTCCCTTTTTCATTATCTTTTACTGTTTTTGTTATATTAGAGTAAAGCATGAGGGATATGCAGGACCTATTTTTTTAATATTGAGTCCTTATCTAATGATGAATTTGACATATATAAGATGGTGTTTTTATCAAAATTATCCCATCCCTTTACAATACCTTTAAGGCTAAGTTCCCTTTCAATGTACAGTGAACTGAATTATACACTTTAACGGTAATATATACATAAATACAATAGTCTTTATTCAAACAAAAATATTTTTCATGATTTGGGAAACTGCAACTAAATTAAATGCAGTTTATATATATGTAATCCTTGCATTATATTGCGAACTCTGACCTTCCTATTTGGGAGGTTCTTTTTCCGTAGAACTATTAAGACCACTGCTTAAAAGATCTATCCAACCTCAAAGCCTTTATTTAAGGTGATGCAAAAAGTGAGGAATTGGTATTAGTGACTATACCGGAATTAGTATATACTTATCCGGTAGGACAGAACTCGAGACCTTTGGATCCGAAGCCGAGTAACTTAACCACTACACCAAAATGATCATCATGGTGCGGACGTTGTTACTGGCTTATATAGATGATATCACTACACACACACACACACACACACACACACACACACACACACACACACACACACACACACACACACACACACACACATATATATATATATATATACATCATTTCGTCATTCAGTCGTATAGAAATGATATTAGTGAATTTGTATTGTATACCATTGAAAATAAAAAGGCGGTGATATACTTTAAAAACTGTTATTTACATTATAATTTTCTTAAATTTTCGAACGCGTCCCATTTCTTTAGGCCAGCGTTTTTTAAACTGTGACCTACACCTTCCTAGGAAGGGGACGTGATAACACCTACGTGGGGGTCACAACCATATCGAAAAGTCAAAAAACAAAAGATTATTTAAAAACATTATCAACTTGAAAGGAAGCAAAACAAAATACATGACATTATAAAAAATACTCATTTACACTGAGACAAAAACACATATGCATGTATCATTATTGCACAATGTATTTGATAATAAATTTTTTCTATTCTAAATTAAGAACAAGTTTAACAATTACCAGTGAAGCCGAGGTTCATATGTAAAATTATATACAAAATTTATCTTAATAATTTTAATGGTTTATATTTAAAGTCATATTCTAGCTTTAACATCAAAGCATATTATTATTGAATTCAATAATTTGTTGTTGTATGGAGAGGGGGAGGGGTGATAAAACTATGTTTGAAAATTGAATCGCAAATATTAAAAGTTTGAGAAGCACTGCTTTAGGCAATAAGTAAAGTTTAAAATGCAATACTACTAGTATAACAAAAAAAAAATAAGATTGCAATGTCTGGCAATTTTTTTAAATAGTCCATTTCTTAATTATATTTTAATATTTAATTAAAACCCGCTTGCAAATCTAAAGATGTTATTCAAGTAACTTTGTAACCTTTGAGATTTTAATTGCTCTATGAATTTCTGTTTGCGTTTGCACAGCACACTATTTTTTTTAGTTTGCTTACAATACGTAATTTAAGTATAGACGTGGTTTTATTTTATACTATAATGAATTTTTCAAAGTTGAAGTAACTTCTTACTCCTTCTATGAGTAAACTGATACTTCAGCTTTCTTAACCATTAACAGCTGACGCCACTGTAAAACTTTGCTTAATTTTTCTTCACTCAGTCCAAATTTCTCCAAGTGGAATTAATTCCACATTTTAGAAAGATTAAACTTTTTTTTCTCTTCGAAAAGTATTAGTTCATTTAAGCCGGGAAGCTAATTTAAAGACTTTCAGTTCACAATTTAATTAGTAATTAGGTCCAAATAATAAAGTAAAGATACAGTTTCACGTTTGAAGGGTGAAACTTCTACACCATTTCTGGATAAGTTAAGTCAAGAATTGTTCTTTAATGAAGAAATATATTTCGGCGAAAGTATTAAAGAATACTCAACTGTTTGGCTTCCTGTTAAAATTAATGAAACTGTAAAAAAAAATAGTTACCACGTGAAGTATAAAATGTTAACAACAAAAACAAAAAAAGTGACCCGTACTTGTTTTCAAATCCAGTTGAAATAGAAGATTAATGAAGACTTACAAGGGTTATTTTTGCTTCTTGAGTTCAAATATAATTTAAAAATTTCGCTGGAATATGTTTTTAATTTAAAAGTTAACCATTTGTCTTCGTATTTCTTTCTGTAATTTATAAAAATCCACTGTTATTTTTTATATTATTATAGATCGATTTTGATTTTATACCTTAACATATTACTTTATAAGGGCTTAGTTATCAAAATACTGTGTGTGTGTGTGTATAATTTACTGAACGACTTTTGGTGTCAGTTCTTTATAACAAATTTCAAGAAATCATCTAGCTACAAACTAGATTAATCAGCAATAATCTTTTAAATTGAGTGATAAGAATAAAATTGAACACAGTATATCCATCAATTTTATGAGATAATTTAGTCAGAATAGAGCTTAATATGTTTCAAGTAGTTTAAACAGTGGATGAAGTTTTATGGAATCTTTGTTAAAATCACAGAACTGGCAATGGCAACTCATCAAATTCATTACAAACTTTAAAAAAAAATTAACCAATTGATTGCATTGGCTTAAATTAACCAATTGATTGCATTGGCTTAAAACTTAACCAGTTGATTGCATTGGCTTAAAGCTTTATCAATTGATTGTATTCAACCTATAAGCTGTTTGAATGTCATAGGGTAAAAAAAAAAAATTTGGATATAAATGTTCTTTATCTTTTAACGCAGAATGGAAATTCGATACAGCTAAAATGATAAAGATGTTTGAAGATACTCCTATGCTATTTTTTTTTATTTCGAATGTCTGATACAAGTATAACTTTAGAAAAATGAGAAATTACACTGTTGGCTAGACAAAAGGTCACTTATTAAAGAAAAATTCCAAACATTCTGGAATTTTACCCTTATGTATACCACGATGAGGCATGCAAATGATTAGCATTTCAGCAAAGACATATAAAACCTCTTTGATTGATTGGAAATTCGGTACTTTTCCGTTTCACTCACCAAGCAGGCCTTATTGAAGACAACACACATTATAAATATAAAAGAAATGAGTACGTACGTATCATCGCGACCTATTGGCGACATTATATGAAGCGAAACATCTGGTTGCCAATTCAGCGTGTATTGTTGCAATAATACGAAAGTACCAAAATATGTTACAAATGTTAGTTCTTATTGATTTTTCATCTAATTTTGATGTATTACAAAAATGACGCAGCTGATAAGTAACGATCATGAAATGTTTGCAAAATATTGTTGTAAAAGGTTATCAGCGGAAATTTTCCATTTGGTGTCAGATGTATCATTTTTGGCGACTTTACCTCTTGGAACGGAAAAGCACTGGAAGTTTCGTTTGGTGGTTCCATGTAAAATTTCGGTTTCCTGGACAAAGAATACGAACGTTATTTGAGAGTGTTTCTTATCTCGAAAGAAAAATAATGTGGCTCTTATAGAATGTGAATCGTCTTTCATTGTAATGGGTAATAGTTTGTGACGTATATACATTATTGCTATGCGAGAGAGATTGCTTGTTGCCATGACAACTTGATTACCACGGCTACGAAATGGGAGAGATGAGATGAGTGACAGAATGATATACTTTTAAAATATTTAACAATTGATGAATTTAATGTAAGAAAGACTACGTACGTAGTGAACGAGATGATCAAGAAAAGAAATTGGACTAAGTACTCGGAGATAAATTAAAGGCACCAGGACATTATACACATTAAAAAATCGTTTGTTCAATTTTAGTATGAAACAAGTAAAATATAAATTTTTAAAAGTCAATTCCTACTTTATTCGAAAACATAGTGGTAACATCTGTTGTAGCTATTTGTAACTTCACCAGAAATAACACAGAATAAATTTACAATTAAAAAATAAAATTTAAGGAATGAATTTTTGAAAAAAAAAACTCTATTAACATTATCCATTACAAATTTAAAAAATGTATTTGAACTTGAATAAATGAATATAAAGTATTTTATTAATGATTGAAAATTTGAACAAGATATATATATATATATATATATACCAGCTGATATACCCGTTCTTCGCACGGGTGAATTTAAAAGTTAAACATAAAAATTTGAAGGATAAAGAAGTTTTTAATGAATTAATTTTACGTGAATTGTAAATTAAACAAAAAAAAGAAGGTTTTTGCATATCTCAGCTGAACAAAAAAACCCATATTTGTTACAATTTTAAGTCTGAAGGTCTAATAGCTGATTAAAATAATTTTTTATTTATTTATAATGTCCCGTAACTCTCTTGTGGGTCGATTTTTGAAAACACTTTCTTAAGCTGATCTCTGCTCAGCAAAAGTAACCCATTGTTACATATTTCTGAGTACTGAACGCTTAAAATAGTGTAAATAATTTATATCTGGATGTTTAATACGTTAATATTACTTTCTGTTGTATTTATTTTATGTTAAAGTTGTAATATTCGCAAGCAACGCCGTTCCTTACATTAAAATAGCGATTCAATGGAAACATAGTGAAATGTTGAGCCAAAGTTGGTATCATTTTTGGCGACAACGTTGGTAGCTTGGTGATTTATTGAACGGTTAAAAAATTGCTTGCTGTAGCACCACCTGGTGGGGTGCTGCAACAAAGAGGATGACACAAAAACCTTCTCCACAAAAATATACATATTTATGCCAATTCTCATAGTGATCGGTTGAACGGTGATGGAGTGAAATGGTTTCATTTATACAACATCTATTTATATATATGTACAGGATCCCGGCTTCGTTCTCATCCCTACTCTGTGCTGTTTACGGGGTGAGAAGTGACACCGGTAGACGCCTGGCGGGAATAACTGATCGAGTGGTAACTGATAAATTATCGAACGCAAGAGTCGAAAATTACCAATACTAATATTACTAAGTACTAATTAAGTATTAATTAATATTAGTACTTAATATTATTAAGTACTAATATTGCTGTTAAAAATAGGGGTTGGTGGTAGAAAAGTAAAAATTTAGGGTTGTATGCATTTTTTACAGTCGAATCATAAAAAAAAAAAAATTTTAATCAAAAATTTTGTTCAAAAAATAAAAATTTAGGGTGGGTCACCTTTATCACTTAGGGGTATAAAAAATAGTTTATGTCCTATTCTCAGACCTACTAAATATACGCACAAAATTTCATAAGAATCGGTCTAAACTGTTTCATTTATCTCGTGTCACTTATTTGAAATAATGATAACGAATTAAAAGCAATTAAATTATTCTCAAATACTTTTGATATTTTTGTTTTATAATCCGAGGCAATATATGAATTTTTAAATCAAAGATATGTACAAAAAATGGGGGGGGGGATTTTCCCTCACCAAATTTGGTGATTTTTGATTTGTTATAGAAACCTATTTTGCTATTGTAACCTATGAGGAGGGTAATTTGGATCGTGGAACAGAGAAAAGTCACACATCCGGCGCGAAACCGATTTTCGACGCCAAGCGAAACCAACGGTGAAATAAGCAACACACAGGGGAAAGAAAATTACGCGGCTTAAGGTTTTTAACTAATATCTTTTCAAATAATTTCAATATCGGAATGAAAAATAGTTTACGTCCTATTCTCAGACCTAGTGAATGTAAGTACAAAATTTCATAAGAATCGGTCAAGTCGTTTCGGAGGAGTTTGGTTACAAACACTGTGACAGCAGAATTTTCAAAAATGTAAACAAACGTTTCCAAATGTTTAGTTTCTTCACTTTTTGTCCAAAGCATAATTTTTTGATTTTAAGTACACTTAAAAAAAACTATTGCATTATGGTTCCAAATTTTTTTATACTTCTATACAGGATACCTGTGCATATAGTAAACCTGCTTTTTTAATGGAAGCAGTGCATAGTTTTTTTTTTTAAATTTCATGTGTGAAAAAAGAAAAAAAATTACAAAGTCTTATAATTTTTTTGAAGATGATATCTAAATATTGTATTAAAAAATAAGTTTACTTTATTTTGCGTATTGTTTTTTTATACATGTACAAAACTATTTTACATACTTAAAATATACTTATTTAGAAAATAGTACCAAAACATAAGCAGGTGTATTATGAGGTATCAAAAATTATTTCCAACCTAAATTAATCAAAAAAAAAAAAAAATTAACTAAAAAATCTTTTTTGTGTTTCTTCAAAACGATTGAAATATTTTTATTAAGATCACAAGAAAAAAAAAACCTAAGTTCTATTGGAAATTTTTATAGATATATGTCCCATAAACAAAGAGACTTATTTTTGGCATTTTACTTTTTCGAGCATGGTCCTGGTACACTTAAACTGGGCTAGATACTGCGCAGAAGTCTTTGGTGAAGGATTTTTAACCCCATTAGCGGTCAGAGTTTTGCCGAAATGCTCCAAAAAAAGGCACATTTTTTTACTAATAAATAATTACGCATAGCACTTAACAGAAAACAAAAATGGAAGAATTTTGTTTTAATTTACAATTTTTAAGTTTTCACACTATTTTTAATTTTATAATTGTGGGAGACATTCTAAATGTTTACTTTATATAAGTACACTTTGCATGCGTTGAAAAATGTTTCATATAACTTTTAAGAATTTATCATACTTGCAATAAAAATTCATGTTCGTATCTCTTTTCAAATTCGCACGCAGAATTTGAAGCATGGTCTAATACACAGTTTTTCATTGCATTGGGAATAGAGATAATATCGACTTTTTTGGTACGGGGAAACCATTTATGAGGTTAATAAAGATGATATTTATATATGTGGTACTTTATTATCCTAACTTATCCACTAAGCGACGTTATTTGCACAAAAGAAACTACACTTTTTATGCTTATGCTTATGTCCTGCGTTAAACAGTTTAACTAATTTTTTCAAATTTTTTCAGAAAAAAAAGTTTTAATCACATTTTAGATCGTAATAATATTGCCTTTTTATGTTGACATTAACTCTTGTACAATATTAATGCCTTAAAATGATTTAGCGTTCGAAACCTTCTATTTTCTAAAGAACTTTCCCATGAAAAAATAAAGACATTTTTGTTGCGATACTCTTTGAGAACTTTGTTTCCCTCTCTTTAGCTTCGTTCTAATATTTCTCCAGCGTGCATAGTAGAATTTGTGGAATTATTCTTCCTTTCTACGTTTTAACTAAAATTTTAAAGCGCAAAAGCCTTCTACTTTGCTCTTCCATAATTCGAAATATCGAGTGAGAGTCATATTAGCGTAACACTATAAAGGTGCATGAGAGCTATTGGTGACGAAACTCGTAATTTCAAACCATGGTCACGTGACGAAGATGACATCTGGGCTCTTTAACTTCTATACCCCACCAAAGAGAGGAATTTTGAGGCTCATTAGATTTAACGTGTATTGGCCCAAAATATCGAAAATAAACCAAAATCAGTAGAGATGTGAAGAGTTATGCGTTATTTTTCGGAAATAATTTTTAATAATTTATTATTTTTAAAACATCTGAAATGCATTGATGGTGACAACTTTAAATCAAATAAAACAAATCAATGCATTGTATTCTTCGTGTCGTTCAGTAATATCTAAAAAGTATGAAATAATTTATTTGAAGTATTTAAAAGTAAACTGCACATCAGCGCCCAAGGTCATGTATACTAAGAAGAGCACAGTAGGCCTTGGTTCTCATGAGCTGTTCTCCACTGAGTTTAGTTTAGTTAATTTATTTAAATGTAACAGAACAATTATGGTAGAACGTTATGTATTTGAGCATAAATTGCAGTTAATCTAATGAGTAGGAGCTTTAGTTTGATAAACTGTTTTGCAGGAAAAACAAATACTTCCTTTAAAAAAATTACACCAAAATCAAAATAAGTAAATTTGGCAATGCATTTGAAAAAGAACTTTCAGAATGTTGTACATCTGGCATTTTCAACCTATGGTATGTACATGTCATAATTGATACACGGTACAAATCTCAGAGGTACTCTACACATTTGTAAATATTTGAGTGATTGGAAGTTAATTACCTTAATGTAGGCTTATTTCAACACTTTCAGAAGCATTGAAAGCAAAATTTATGGAATTATGAAAAAGTCCGAATGATAACTAACGATAAATGGATAGTTATTTTAAATAATTGAATGTAATTATCTAAGAAATTTAGTGATTTGAAGAAAACTGCATGCACTTTGCTTTCCATTTTTGTTTCTACATATTTGTGTGAACAAATCTTTTCTGACGTGAAAAATATTTTGAAATCGCAAGGAAGTTTTTAACAACTGAATGCGTGCCAAATTGAAAGCCATAAATCATACCCCTGATATTGGTATATGATGTACAGTGTTGTGATGTGAGAAAACTCATATTAAAATATTTATTTTTTATTTATTTATATTGAAAAGAGAAATACATATATACTTATTTTTGTTGTTTACTTTTTTTAACAAATGAATTTAAAAAATACATAACACATAATAGATGTTTAGTTTTAATTTTTTATTTATGTTGAATGAATAGTAATATATAACGTTGTTTATATATATGTTAATAAATGTCTTTAAATGAGCTGCAAGCATAATATATAATTAAATATATATTCTGACCTCTATTTCCTAACCCTCCATGCATTATAGCGTAAATCAAATCGTTTTAAATATTTCCAATAATGAACTCGGTTTCAAACTTGATAGGTTGGTTTGGCATGCGATAGCTACAAGACTAAAAACCTCTGCGGTGATGAAATATATTTAATGCCGAAATTAAGATTAAACAATTCTTTAAATAATTAAGATGGGAGTTCAAAAGTACCATTTTCTAATGTACAATTGTTTTATATTTCTTTGAAATGAAGGAATGTATCTTCTTTTCTATTCTTATACTGAAGTTACTCCTTAATTCCGGGCAACCCATTGGGTTTGTTCTTGTGCTCTATCTCTGATACTTTTTCATCGAAGCCATAACGTAGATTTAATATTCCTGTATATGTGTAAATATAAACATAAACACGTGATCTAAGCAGTATTGTAAAGCCTCAAAACTATTAAATCCTGATGAATTTAAATCTTAAAGAATATGTGTTATATATAGTCATAAAATGTAATCAAAAATGGAAGGCAAATCAGTTGGTCAGTCTCACTAGAATGACTCGAAAAAAGTTTCTTGTAGAATAAAATTTTTTTCATATCTCTCAGTACCATTTGTTTCCAAAAAAGGCTTTCGACCGAGATACTCTTTTTCTTGCCTACTGTTTAACATCGCGTTGGAAGAGGCCATTAGAGACTCTGTCTTAAACACAAGTGGGTACTATTTTACAAAGAACTGTCCAAACTCTTGCCTTTAGAGATGATATAGACATCATTCGAAGATAAAAAAAAACTGTGTTATCAACGCTTTTGTGGCACTTGAGAGTGCGGTAAAGGATATGGGACTTGTTATTAATGCGGACAAAGCAAAGTTTTTGATTTCAACTAATAAATCTCCATATTTGTCTCCTTTAAAGATGGGTAACTATACTTTTGAATTTGTAGAGAAGTTTATTTACTTAGGAACGTTGATATCATGTAGCAACGATCTGAAAATTGAAATAAACAATTGAATTTGTTTGGCTAATAGAAGTTTTCATGGCCTCAGAAACCAATTCAAGTCTAAATTAATGTCTATAAACACCAAGTAGAGCACATATATAAGTTTAATAAGGCATATTTTCTGTATGGAAACGAATGTTGGACTCTCAGGAAAACCGAAGAAGAAAAGTTGCTCATTTTTTTTAAAGAAAATCTTTGAACCTATGCAAGAGAACGAAGTGAGTGAATTCCTTACAACCATGAAATTTACAGGAAATATGGTAAATATGGTAGGACTGACATCGTGAGAACTATAAAAGCATTACGTATTAGGTGGATGGGCCGTATGTACAAATATACTGATGCTTTTCCTACCAAAAATGTAACTTTTCCGAAAATTGAAGGCACCAGACGTGGTTGACGACCACTTACACAATTGTTAGACGATGTTGAAAAAGGCCTCAAGATTATGGGAATCAACCAATAGAAGGCCACCTTGTCTGAAAAGATCAACTGGCGAAGGATCAGTGAATCAGCCTTGGCCTGAAAAAGGCTGTGGAGCTTATGAAGAAGAAGAAGAAAAACGAATAATAAACAATACTTTAAGTAGTTTGAAATTGCATTTTTGTTTAAAAAAACGTATTAATAATGATGATTTTTTCTTATGTAGATATATTTGTAGTATAAAAATTTATAATAGCATAATCTTTATCTACTTAAACCTAATTTGAACTAATAATAATCTACTTACTTCAGATTATTCAGATATAATTTTGTATATATAATTTAAGGATTATAAAAATTAAACTATATATATAATAACTATCATAATTTTCTATGATAATCTCTCTCTATATATATTTGTGTGTCTTTGAGAAGGTGTGTTTGTGTATGTAATTTTCTTAGTAATTCACTTTAATAAGTATTCACTTTATAATTCATAGTAATAAAAGACAAGGATTAATATATTCTGAAAATCGATATTTGTTTGGAATTTAAAGTTTAAAGATTTTTTATGGGGATTCCCGATTTGCAGTTATTTAGATACATGTTTAAATAACAATCCTTTTGCCGTGGGACAAACATTTGAAAAGAATTCATGCTTTCCCTATGTGGTTTTCTGAATAAATATGCACGGAAAAGATTCTTCGACGTTTGAAAACAATTCATATGGTGAAACTTTCTAAATTTCTTTTTCTCACCTCTCGAATTTTTTGTGTGACATCCCGTTTTCGGAAGAAATCCGCTCTTCGTCGTTTGAGGGAAACACCTCTCCATTTTTTTCTCTTTTCAACAAAGAACAGAAGTAAAATATATCCTCAAGGATAGGAATAAGGAAATGCAAATAAGTTTCTTGATTCCAAGGAGGTTTCATGAAATATTTCCGATTGTCTTCTCTGGGCATAAAAAAAATCTTTTATAAAATACAATATGAGGAAGGGATTTAGTTTTCGTCTTTTCACAATATGTTTTCTTCATTATTTTTTATGTTCTGTGATACGGAATTAGACGCTTTCTAAAATCCAGCCTATTTTGGATTTTCTTATTTAAATTTGTGTGCTCTATCATCCTGAATTTTTTTTGTTGCATTAACTTTATTATGATACCCATATTTTGAATTTGAAATTTTTTTATTGGATATTATTGATAAGGTTTCGCAACTTATACTTATTAAAAATATACAGCAGATGTGTATTGAAGAATAGTGTTTGTTTTATTTTTAGATTGAAAAATAACATAATTAGTTGTAACTCTTGTTGATTAAAAAATTTAAGAAGAGGAGCAAATGCTGTTTATGTTGACATTTTATCACTTTTCTTATTTTTTTTCTAATGTATTATTAAAATTTCACGAGCAAATGCTAATTAACATCCCACAAAAAGGAACAAGAGGGCTACAAGCTACGAAATTCAGGATTTTGCACCACAGTCAAGTGACACCTGAGCTGGCACCCCCTCTCCAAACTACCACACAATGCCATCTCGAAATTTTTGAGTCTCAACAGATTTCACTTGCATCGGCCTCTCTACATGGTTCATTGGCACAAGGGCTCAAGAGTTCTGAGGCCCTCTAGGCACTCGAGCTCTAATATTCTATACATTCCATAGTATAGGCTATATTCTAATTAAAAACTTCTCTCCTACAACAACGCTTCTGAAAACCAGTTTTTTAACCTCACTTGAATGATAGCGCAAGAGCTAACTCTAACACACCCATTTCCAATGTTTAAATAGCACTCATATTAGCAAAAAAACCGAGTTCTCTCTACGGAAGGTGATTTTAAACTCAAAACATGGTTTAAGAAGAATTTTCTCAAAATGACTCAGATAGAACCCGTCTGAAATTGAGTCATGTTCTTCTTACGAATGAGGGTCGTTTCAGCGCCACAAGCGATTCTCAACACCAGTTGATTTGGAGAGAGGTCGAGACACGGTTTTAGGGCAGTAAAATTTCGGCAAGAAACCGTTACAATGGTCCTGGAGTTGTCGTCTAGGGAGCCATTATGCTGAGCGGGCAGACTTGATTCTACGTTTATGACAGAGGCTCTGTAACAGGAGATCGCTATTGTAAAGAGCTGATCATTCCCCACGTGCATCTGTTCCGAGGTGCTATTGGACCAAACTTTGTTTTTATGGATGACAATGCACGGTCACACTTGACTGTTGATGTTCAGCAGCTGCTGGAAAGTGAAGATATCACTTGAAAGGTTTGGTAAGTATTTCTCCCAGATTTACATCTCATAGAACACGTGTGAGATCCTTTGGAAAATCGACTTACAGCTCGATTACATCCCCTGGTGAACCCGCAACAAATGAAACAATTGCTGATTGAGGAATTGGCCCTTTTACATCAAAAGTTGGTAGACAATCTGGTTCTGAGTATAGAGAGACAATGAGAAACAACCATTATAGTAAGAGGAAGACATGTCCCATACAAAGGAACATCTGCTTGTTGTTCTTCTTGGAGAGACATGTGTAACGATACTAAGAGTTCAATAAAGGTTTTTTTTCCTTGTTTGATTCCATATTATATGCATTGTTTATATTTTTACGCAACTATGCTTTCGTCATCTTTTAAGTACAAGGTGCTAAATTTCATGTATTTCATATGATTGCTTATGGAGTTATAACAAAAAAATCCCTGTTGCTTAAGTTTTGCACACCGGTGTACACTAAATTCACTGGTTTAACAAATACATGCAATACAACTGTGTATTAATATTGATATTTAGGAATATATTTGCCCAATTGCTGGAATATCTTTCACAATATTTCTACTTTGAAACTACAGCCCTTTATAATTTAGACAGTTAAATTTTAAATAACAATCATCAGCATTTTGCAGGGGAAAATCTATCGCAGAAAATCAAAGAATTATTAATTCATGGCAACAAATTTAACATATTTTGACATGGTAATTGTTGTAGTAATGAGGCAAGCTGGAAAAGTAACGATCTAAAATTGAGTATGATCTCCCAGGGAATTCAAGTTTTGTGGTAAACTAAAATTGAATTGTTATTTAGTGCATGTTGTAAGCTCCCAAAGTAGCATACAAAAATTGGATCAAATCGCATCCCTTGTCGTTGCTTTTAATTGATGATGTTAGGGAAATTACTAGGTATAAAAAAACTATTCGTAAATAGATAGGATTAAATAAATTTTTTTATCTCTGAAATATAATTATGGACTACATAATAAGGAAACTGCTATCCAGCAGCACATGTATAAAATTGTTTTTTTCAATTTTGGTGTTCTTTATGAAATATTTATATAATTATTAAACGGATGTTTCAATTTATAAAGTATTGCAAAAACGCTCAAACACAGATAATTTGTTTACTCTTTAGGAGAAGTTCAAAGACCATTCATATACTGTCTGATCTTTAAGTTAGGCATCTTCTTGAACATAAAATATTATATGAGTTTTTCATGGCAGTCAGATTCATTCTATAAAATATTTTTAAAAATGCATAATTTAAAAAAATTTTCATCACTTTCGAGACGAATATACACATTGAAAATTACAAAAGATTTACTGCAATATATGACCAATGAAAACAAAGTGTATGTCATTCTAAACATCACTGTACCAATGACCCTTTGCCCATATACATTTTAAGTGTTTCAAAAACTTGTTATAAATGAAAGGATTGTGAAATAATATTTACCAAGAAATTATATGTTAAGAAACTCAATTTATAAAGTTTCTTTTTCCAGAAATGAAAGTTGGTTTTGGATATTGCCAGGTATTAATCATTTGACTACTTTAGAGAAAAGCAAAGAAAATGTTTTTATTCATAATAAATATATTTAAAAAAAATATTTGTTGATAGTTAGAAAAATAACTTTAATACAATATTCTCCTTACACGCACAAAGCGAAACACTCTCACTTAAGGCCGTTTTCGGCTAATGTTAAAGAATAGGACACAAATTAGAAATATTTTTTCAGTTATAAAAGTACTCAAACATTAATATTATATTCTGGCTACACTACAATGTACATAATCACTTATTTTATCATACCACTCATTTTTATTCGAATTGACACATCTTTTCTTTCATAAAATGTGTTTCGCATTTTTCTCCAATATCGTAATGCTTAAGGAGCTATCCCTTTACATGTTAAACGGAAAAAGTAATTATTTATGAAATATTTAAAATTTTAAAAACTCTATATTATAAACAAATGCATGAGTTATATAATTTACAAATTTTTATAAAAATTGAGGCATTTTTTTCTGTCTACAATTGTGCTCCGCTTGAAGTTCACGCTCTCGTATATATGTCTAAAATAGTCTTAACATGAAGTTGACTTAAAGTTTAAATTAGTGTTCTACTCTTCGAGATAGAAATTTAATTATGTGTCTCAACTTTCATAATAAGTTACATTATTATTATTATTTAAATTCATTATTTGCTTCGTTATCACTAAGAGTTATACATTTCCTCCAGCATTTGTTAATCATTCGAAGACCGTCATTGTAGATTGTATCGAAAGTAATTGCTACAACTATTAAATAACTTTATTTATGTTTTAAAATCTTTGAACCCGTAGTGGTGTGTTTTAATTCTAGAAATTTAAGGAAAGTCACTTGGGGTAAGATCGGGTCAGCAGGGCGGATGTGGCAAAATTTCAAAGAAGTGGTGTCTTTTTGATTTCACAACTGCACCTCTAGAAGGTGTATTTGAATGTAAGAAAACCAAAGAATTTAATGATTTTATATCTCACCGTTTCCTGTGTAGAGCAACGTTTCTCAAACTGTGGGACGCGCTTCCATAGGGGGGGGGGTGATAACTCTACGAGGGGGGGGCGTGAGCATATTGAAAAATCATAAACAAATAATTATTTAAAAAAATTGTTAATTTACTGAAAGTAAACAAACAAAATACATTCTGACATAAAAAATAAAATACATATTTATACTGATATAATAAACTTTTAAATGTATCAGTACTGCACAATGTTTTCATAATAAACAATACTATTAGAGTAAGTTTAATAATTACCAATGACCCCCATGGGCTTGTCATATATAAAATGATGTATAAAAATTAACACCTATCTTAATAATTTGTACGGTTTATGATTAATCCCTCAACTGTAGATAAAATTTATGCAATTTGCACCCCTATACTACCATTTTCCACGCATATGTGATGTATTTCGGAGGGGGGGGGATAAAAGCAAATCCTCTGAAATAAGTGAATCCTTCGCAAAAACTGTCAAGGTCCTTTTATTGCGTTCTAAAGTCTTCGGAATAATTTTATGGATAGCAGTGCACAGAAAAGATCGTACTTCCGAAAGACGTATATATACGTGCGAGGCAATTAGCGCTTTAGGTGAGCAAGACGTTGAAATACGCTGGTGGCACTTAACAGTTTAAAGTCGTATTGTAGCTTTAGCGCCAATCTATAGTATTTTTGAATTCAATACATAGTTATTGTAAGGAAGCGATGAAAATTATGATTTAATATTGGGTCTCAAATATTGAAAGTTTGAGATCCACTGGTCTAGGGGGTTCCGAAATTCTTTCGTTAGCATGCAAATAATAAGCATTAATGACGTTTTTACCTTTCTTCATGTGGTATGTTAGAAGGATTCAATAAGAAAGTCTCAAATATTTATTAGACTTTCTCTGCAGATTTTCGCACCATAACCTGCTTGGGAGAATATGGGTCATTGTGCTTCTATTCCTTAGTATCATTTTGATAGATATAATACCCTCCCTTAGTTACTAGGCTACCCAAAACTTTTCTTCGTACTACTCAATGGATGACCTGTTCCCAGCCGCGTTTCCTGCTGAAAAAGGAGTAAGTAATCATAGAATCTAGCGTGCTGACTTCTTTGACATGTGTAGACATTTGTGAATAATTATCTACTTGTGTTTTTGATCTGTGGTCTAAAAAGATAAGTCCTCCACTTTCTTCTTTGTGGCAGTTGTAGATGAAAGTTGGGTACTAAGGAATATCATTTACATTCCTAACTTTACTGGTTTTTGATAAAAATCTCCAAAGTTATCATGACTATATGAAATAAACGGTTGTAATAAATTAACACTTGTCAAAAAAACATTCATTTTGTTGTTATAAATAATTTATTATAAAAAAAAAATGTAAAATGGATTGTATTAGAGGGAATAGTCGGGTAATATGGAATAGGTTGTTTAAATTACCAGAAAACTAATTAAGACTTCATAAAACGTAGTTAATTTCAACTATAAAAGACATATTTTTAAGAATACGTGAAAGTCATTTTTCTGCTTCGAGTCTATTTATAAAAGTCACAAATATAATCTTTTTCTGCTTCACTACAACCAAAGTAAGCACGGGTAAAACAGCTAAAGCATTGAATCCAAATTTCCTCTCGTTTTCTTTGGAGAATTTTCCGTTACAGAAGATACATTCAGCGTTTTTTTTTCTGATTCTTTTGTTGATGACATCAATCCTATATCAAATGATACATTGGAATGAAACGATTCCTTGCTACTAATACTGGAGTCATCTCTAGTAGTTTAGGTCTGGAAGATCGATTCATATAAGTTTGAATTCTTAAATAAAGGGTCTTTGAAGATTTTTTGTTGTTGTTTTGGAGCAGCTGGTTCCCTCTTTTTGTTCTTTTCTTTTAGTTTATCCTCGCATGATTTTCTTATACGGGACACACACGTTATTATAGAAAAAAAATTCAGCATTTTCTTTCTCTATATCTGTTTTCTGCTTTTTTTTTGAGCTGGTAGTGATAACTTTACAGGAAGGAAAGCTTTGTTGACTTAGAAGTACCAGGGGTAAACATATCAGAGTTATTACAAGAACAGAGATAAGGTGAATTAAAGACCTTATCACACGTACACGTTTGGTACAAATTTTAGTCCAATTCGTGCAATTTTTACTCCGTTGCCATAGCAATGGCTTTCGAGCAACTTTTTGCCAGTGAGCTGAGAAAGCTGCTCTAAATGAAAGTTTCTTGAAATTCCAGCCAATGGGGTTCTTCGGCACCCTACGTCATAAACAAGATGGCGGTAACGGTGGTAGCTTCGCATCAAACGCATCAGATATGCCTTATAATATTTTCATGGTGTACAATATTTTAATGGCGTATAATATTTTAAACAGAATGATGCTCCATTTCTATTTACCCCCATAAACAAAACCATGAGCGAATAAAAGAAATAATATTTGATGGTCGTTTTTGAAGTAGAAAAATCAGCGAGTAATGTTTCAATGTGGAGAAAGAACGTGGTAAACGTCAGAGCATGCCGTTTTGTTTATGGTAACCCTTCCCCCTCAGATTCAGCCAAAAGTTGGGCCAAAAATTTGCCCGGTAAATTTATGTGTGATACCACCTTAAAACTTGTAGATGAATATGGAACTTACTTATTTAGTTGGTCTTATGGCCTGAGTCCTTGAAGCAGTGAGTGTAGAATCAATAAAATCTTCGCTGCTTAAGGTATTTAACTACCCTAAAATAGTGAATTTTACCACAAATTGATAATATTTTTTATTATTTTATTTTGTAGAATATCTTATTAGCTTTATAAAAATCCCAAGTTTATTATTTTCCGTTCACTAGTACAAAAACTACAAGTGTTTTAATAAAAGAAGATGTCATTACTTTAAGCAAGATGTCATAGTTTAAAACGCGTTTTACTCGAAAAGAGTTTTCTGAAAATGCTTGAACGGGAACAGCGATTGCTAAAAAAGTTTTGAAAATAATAAACTGTGTGAAATTTTTTGTGTATGTTATGTATAGTAGTAAATGTGTTTTAATCTTCAGTTTATCAATCACTGTTTTATTACAAAATTTACAGTCTCTTATGTAAATAAAATCACTGTTTTTTAAGCAATTTCATATAATAACTGCTCTAGTTTTTGAAAAAATTAAAATATCTCTTATCCTGAAGGTCATTTCAAAAATGAATAACAACGCAACACATTAGAATTAAAAAATTGAAAATTTGTTCATAAACTTTTGGTACAGAACGGACCGCGTTTATGTTATTTTTTGTAAATTTTTACCCATTTTTTCCCATTTTATTACTAATAATTTCTTTTTCTCATCTTAATTTCAGTATATGTTTCATAAAAGAGTACTAAACAAATCTAAAAACAACAAAAAATTCTCCATATCTTCATTTTTTTTAAAGTTGTAGGAAGTAATCGGATACCTTAAGACATTTCTGTTGACTTGCTTTTGTTATTCTTTGAAGATGTTCATAGTTATGTCCTGGTCAAGACTATAGAATAATTTTTAAATAATAGAAAAATTATGTTTAGCTTCAATTCTAATGCATTGAACTTGTGGTGGCGAGGTCCTAACTGGGACCCCTCTCCCTCTGTTCAGCGCGTCTCTAGGTGTGGGGGGAAACATAGCATCACCAACAAACGCCATAATAACAAATATATTTATTCAAGTACTGACAAACACTTAAACAATCACAAGTTTAACTATAAGAAGAAACCTAGGAGTGATTCCTAAAACGTCGATTAATCCTAATACTCAATTCTAAGTAAACCCGACTACCAGAAATGGACAAGGAGAACGATCACTAACTAACCTCAGGCCGGTACTGAATCTATTATCATAAATCTTCAATCTAACAATTTACACCTTTTAATTTATACCTTTTAAACACGCGCTAAGTTCGTGAAGTAATTCTCCGATATACAACTTACTTGACAGCTTGGCGGCTCCTTCTCTCTTTTACATCTACAAAACCTAGACTTTATATAGTCGAACTAATTAGCATATATCTATCTCGTGTTTTTCCTGAAAGGCTGTGAATTAGTATAAATGCTAGCCCCAAAGTTTCCCAAGAGGATTAGTTCGAAAATCTCGCGAATAGCCCCGTCACAAACTTTTAAAAAGATACTTAAGCTTTAAATGAGGATATATTACTGTTTATATAATTAATAACAATTGTTTAGCCACCAATATTAGGTTTCAAACTCATTTTTAACTTTATTTTTATTCGGAATATTTTCTCGGGTTGTATGGAAAACTATACATTTGTGACGAATCTATACGCGGTTCTACTAATCCCTTTATGACACTTTTAGAAAAATATTTATTTCAACCAACTTTCACCGAGTAAGAAAGCGTGATTATGCAAATGCAGTATATTATATAAATTCCGTCTTCGTGAGTTTGAGAGTGGGCAAGTTGAAGTTAGCAAATAGTTGGCGAGTTAGTTTGTTAGTTGAAGATTGAAGGATCGTGGAATTATTAAGAGATTATGGAGTTTCTCCATGAAAAGGATTACGAAGAAGGGATCAAACGACAGTGATTAAGTCCTGATAAGGATCTCCTGCAAGATTCAAGAGTAGGATCTGCTTCATAAAAGTACAGGTATCGTGAGCCTTGTTTAATTAGAAGTTAGCTTATTAGTGTGCGACGCAGTTTATATTGAGCGTGTTTAAGCTATCGCTGAATCAGTTGAGGGTCCGCAGTATTATCCCCGTATTATTGAATCTCACCTCCTTGCTCTACTATCTGTTCATTTATCTTAATTAGATTGTGATTGTGTCTGATTGATATTTTGGTAACAATAAAATATTAGTGTGAAATCATGTCTGTTGATTATTCAGTTTCTCCCACACGCTAGCCGGGTCTGCACGTAGACAAGGGGTTTCAGAGGGAAGCAGGAACCGTCCAGCATTACATATTTACGTCGGGTATTATGGAATTTATGTAAACCATAATACCCTCCCTACCATCTTGGCAAATGAACCTTTATGCTGAAAGACAAACCATCCCCAACTAAAAATCAACCCCAGTATTACAAACTACTACTCTTTTTTATCTCTTCCTCAAATTTAATGTTCAAGTAACATGTGTACCAGCAGGTTAAAATTTTTGAAAACTTATCGGCAAAAACTTTTGAAAATCGCAAAACACACTTTGTTATGTAGCGAATGCTTTGGCAACAACAAGTGGTCAATTCTCACTGCAATACATCATGAGAGTCTTTCATCAGCAGTTCAAGGTTTTTTCGCGCATTAGCAGCTACAAACAGAGCCAAAACTTCGGTATTCCGTATTACTCCACTCTTATCAGGGAATAACTGTCCCATTTTTTTGGACTGTCTGTGAAGGACATGTGGCCAATTTGAAAATTTGCTCCTCCCTCACTGTGTCATATGACGAGCTGTCATTTTTATAAACATCCGTCCTTTCATCATGGAGTTAGATACGAAATCCGTAAATTTTGGTTCTAAGGAAATTAGTTCACTCTGGGCATTCTTAAATATTGCGTTACCTATTTTATCTTTTTAATAATATTTATAATGTCAGATAAAAAAACAATGAAATTTTACTGAGATTGCCATATTTGCTAATAAGAGGATTTGGAATTTGAATGCTACATTTACCGTAGACTTTAACGTAAGTTTTATCAAATGCAGTTTTTCTTCCTCTGAGATCATTTGTATTAATGTAGTTTCAAAAAATATATGAGAGCAAAATTTTGCAATTTTTCTTACAATTTAAGTTTAAATATATTTAGAATAAAACTATAAGAAATAAAATAAAAATCCAATAATATCCTGTAAAAATTTACAAAAATATACGATAAAATTTAACCATATCCATAGAAAATATATTTAGGGGGTAAAATAATTTAACACATGAACCAAGCGAGAAATTGTATGAATAAACACATACACTTATCACAATGGTATAAAGAAATTTCAAGTTTCCGGATGATACATAAAAGTACTAGTAGTGTAACACAGTAGAAACTGAACATACATACAAATGTCCTAGGATTTATATCAAAGCTCCTAGTGACGGAATATTAATAAACATTTTAAATACATTTTCCTTCATTTCTTAAAATTTTTCTGTTACCCGGGACCTAATTCTGTAAGGTATTAAAACTTTTAAAAAGGGTTCAAACAATGCAAACATAGAAATAAGAATGAAAAAAGCGTTTAGTCTATAGAAAATATGTACTTATCTCGGTGTTCGTGATGTATAGCAAGTATTGAAATCATTAATTTAGAGGGAAATAGAGCACATTACTTTATTATTTATCTTCACAAAACTGTTGGACACGTTTCACAATTTTTTATTTTGTCTCCTGACCACCATCAATCACAACTCATAAAATATTCTCAATTTTCCTCCATCAATTAACTTTTTTTAAAAAAATTTTCACACGCACACATTCAATTCTCTGAATTGTATTTTATATATTTCTGCAAACGTTGCATAAACAGAGCCTCAAATCATTTATCATATCCCATTGTATCTTAGAGAAAAAAGAGTTCATTCTCATTTCTATTGCTAATGTTTCACTTTCTATAAACTAAAATAGGTCGCATACTTTTAAATACAATGAAGGAGAAGTGAATATTTTTGCTTGAACTTCTACTGTACTGGCAACAAAAAGTCTAGATTTTGTCACCGCTTAACATACACCTCATTAAGAAGTATAATAAATTATATATATATATATATATATATATATACAGCTCAATGAAAAACTTTTGAGAGAAAAGGCCCACAGCGATAAATAGACATATAAAATGACATTAAAGAATAAGTATTTTCTCACTGCATTTAAAAATAAATAATGTTTTCTCTTTGAATCATTTAATATAGCAAAAGTGATAAGTGTGAATTATTGAATTATTGCAGTTCATGCATATTGTTTCTATCTCACATATTTTCCAGATAACACATATTGAACTGTATTTTCCCCCTTTTATTAACATTTTTCTAAAAGACTTCAACTGTTAAATTGTTTGTCTTTTAAGAAATTCTTTTTTAAGGTTTAAATTTTTGAAAAGCATGTTTATAAACATAGCAAATATATACTGATGAAAAATATTATCCCAACACCAAGAAATACTTGTGTTAGCTAAACAAAATTTGGTAAGAGTGTTTATACATCTGAAAGATGACAACGATTCAACTTTTGCTCCTTGCGCTCAAGTGTGGCGCTAGTAGCGTCACTCAGAACTTACAATTCAGTATTGCTTTAAATACGCGCTTTCTTGAGAGTTATTTGTCCGTGAAATTTGAAGTACTGAGTTGATGTTAGCCAAGAATTTCTTTAAGAAGACAAAGCCATTATCTACCACTCACCGAATTTGAACAAGATCGTGAAAGGGCTACGAAAAGGTGGATCCCCCCTCCGATATTGCAGAAAGGCTTGACCGGAATTACGCACTGTGCTTGATTGCTAAGAGCGCAGTGGTCAAGGGATGGTATTTCTTCAAGAAGACCGGGTTCCGGGCAGCCACGTGGCACTACTAAGACGGAAGACCACCGTATTCGGCTGTGGCGCATCATAATGTGTCTGCGAAAGAAATTTGAGCTGCAGTTGATACTACAGTGATACAATGAACTGTTAGAAATCTGTTACTTCAAGAACAGCTAACAGCAATTCACCCTGTTGCCTGTATTCTACTGATCCCAAGCCATTGTATTTTGAGACGCCAAATCTGATCTCATTGGAGGACGAAGTGAAATTCTGTTGTGTTTTCTGAAGAAAGCACACTCTGCCTTGGTACCAGGGATGGTCATGTTTTGGGCAGAAGGAGGCCAGGAGAACGCAAGTGATCAAACTGACTATAGCCTAGACACACTGCACCTACAATTGGAGTAATGCTCAGGGAGCAATTTTCTATGACAACCGGAGCACTCTCGTGGTTATCCCAAACATACGGACGGTAGATTTGTACGTCAGTCTAATAATTCAACCTATACCACTGTCATTCATTAACAACATTCAAGGCGGAGTTTTAAAACAGGATAATGCTCCATCTCACACCGCTGTTGTAACGCAACGTGCTGTAAAAAGTGTTGACATGTTATTTTGACCTGTGAGGTCACCAGATCTGTCTTCAATTGAGCTCATATACGATATTATTAAACGATAACTCCAGCATTATCCACAGGCAGTACTGGCAGCCCCATTATTGACACTCAAGTATAAGAAGCATTTAACTCCATACCACAAAATGCCCCTTTCAGCACCTCTATGACACAATGCATGCACGTGTGCATGCCTGCTTCCAAAATTTTGGAGGTTACACCAGCTATTAATGTAACAGTATTTCACATTTGAAATCCATTTTCTTGAGCTGAAATTAATCTGCGATCTAGAAAATTTAATGAATTAAACATGCTAACTGGATAATTGCATTGTCTAAATTTCATTACTCTTTAATAAATTTTTCTTGGTGTCGGGTTTTTTTTCTCCATCAGTGTATATTAAGGATTCAGTTACAATTCTAACAAATCTTTACCTGGAATATATGTTGCAATCTGTAACGGTACGCATTCATAGTTAGTTAATATACGAATATTATAATGAAAAAATATATCTTGAAAAGTTCAGTAATAAGGTATTATGTGGGTAGGTTTTTAATAAGATTTTCGATTAGTTAAGATCCTACCAATTATTATCTTTAAAACAAAGCAACCATTCTTTCAAAAATATAATAATTGTATTTAAATGAGAAGATACATGGGATATATGTTTCTTCTATAACATTGGTCTTCAAACTTTGTCGACTCATGGAACCCTTGGAAATATTAGCTTTATCCCATCCTAAATATTTGAATAAAGGTTTGAAGTTCATCAACACGTTATATGTATTGTACCTAAAGACAGTCAGGAAAAGTTAAGGTACTTCTTACTAACGAGTATATTAAAAAAACTAATGTTATTTGATCATTAATAGCATTAATTCGTTCCGCATATGTAAATATCCACTGCATTTTATTTACTGAGTGAGATATATTTGTGTGTATAAATGATTACATATATTTTGCACAAACCTTCAAAATCTAGTTCTGTTGAAGTTTTCTGTAGTCTCATTTCATATTCTGGGTTTAATTTGATTCTATATTTTATTTATTTTGCCACATACGTTGAGAAAGATTTTTCCTTTAAATATGTTGTTCCGAATGGTATTAAAATGTCTATATGTGTGTGAGAATCTTTTCTGTGTATTCTGCATGAATTAAAAAAACAGTGTGGAGTTTGTGCTTACATTTAAATTTTAAGATCGAATCTGTTGATAAGTTGCTCCCTCTCCTTCACTGACAACCTCCCTGATTTATCTCATAGCATTGGAGCTGATTTTTTATCCATTAATGTTTAGTTTTCTCTTCTGGAAAACATTACTTTATGTATATTTTAACTGAAAATATATGTGTAATATATTAATTACGTTTTAACACTGTCCTCTAAATTCAGTTCATTTTCCTTAAATTCATTCATCAGAAAATGGTTTTCACAACACTGCACGCCTGTTTTAGATGTGATGACCTTAGGTTGCGTTTTAAGATCAATGAATTCCTTTTTTCTTTGATTTTTTTATGCCTACATCTAAGTAAAACTACATTTATTTATTTTTGTAATATCTTGAAAGAATGTGTTTATATATATATATTTCATTTCGAATTGAAAACATATCTGCTAATTATGGTAAACTTTGCCACTATATTTCATTATATAATTTTGAAGTCATACATAATACAGTTTTTTGACTTGATTAATTTAGAAAATTTTAGTTTAAAATGAAATCTGAAATCTTTTTTTATGGTTTCTGGATATTCTCCACATTAAAATAAATGATCTCCAATTTATTATTATTTTTTTTAAATTTATCATTTTTACACCATTAACATTTTATCTACCGCATTATCATTTACTGCTGTTTTTTCATGCAATATTTTTTTGAATAACTACATTGATAATTAAGGGATATACATAAACAAAATACTCAACTTTGAGAAATTTAATCTGTTAGAGCTAAATAATTAATTAAAGACATTCAACTGTAAAATTAATTATATACACTGTTCACTTAAAATAAATAGTTAAATTGTTTTTTTAGTACTTCATTAACATACAGAAAAAATAAGACACCTTTTGACAACTACTTTTCCGGAACAGAAATGACATTCTTCGCAATCCGATCAAAATGTCAGCTGAAAACGCAATTTCTGCTATAAAACTATTCATCTTCCCCGCTAAAATACTCATCATAGAACCCTTGCTGCCATATATCTTGGAAAAGTGGATGTAAAAGAGAATATTCCTGCTAAGTATCGTCAGAGTATTTATAAAAATGTTTATATATATATATATATTCTATGTGTTTTTGAAGTGAGTGGTACTTATAAATAACATCTGTAGATAAAGGGTTAAAGCGCTTTTTAATGCATTCTTTACTGTGATTCACTATTCGAAATAAGTTATGATTTTTTTTTCATAAATATAAAAAACATAAAAAATTATTATAAAAATATTTAATATATAAATTTTTTATCTCATCCAGTTTGCATTAATGGACGGACAATTTTTCTCTTGCTATAGAATATATTTTCTTCTCTCAAGCACTTTATAAAAAATAGTAAGCAGTCCAACTGGATAAAATTACTAATTTAGCAGATGTTATAACGCCGCTTTTATAATAAACTGATAAGTTTTTGAAATACATTTTTGTTTCCTAATTTTGTTAAGCAGAAAGTATTTGCTATGTGAACAAAGATAATTATGCCAAACGATACTTTAAATGTCAACTGAATGCAAAAATAAAAAAAAAATTTAAATATGTTAATATTTGGTAAATTGATTTTCAAAGGAATGAGGGTAAAAATTCCGAGTTTAATTATTTTTATGGAACTCTTTTACTTTGTTGTTTACTATTTAATTGGTAATGATCTTTAAAAATGATATAAAACACACATAATACACTAGATTTAGTATTTAGATTTAAACACGTCAGCTTCTTAAATAATATAGTGTCTAAAGACAGAGTAAGACTATGCGGACACCGTAAAAACGTCAGTTGCCTAAATAAAGACGGTGCCCGAAGACTAGGCAAAGATATGCGTAAGCTTCCTAAATAAAGACGGTAAACAGAGACAAGGCAAAGGTATGCGTCAGCTTCCTAACTAAAGACGGTGTCCGAAGACAAGGCAAAGATATGCGTCAGCTTCCTAAATAAAGACCGCGTCCGAAGACGAGAGAAAATATTCGTCAGCTTCCTAAATAAAGACGATATCCGAAGACATTTTAAAGCTATGTGGAACATTAAAAACGTCAATTTCCTAATAAAGACGGTGTTTGGAGACAGAGTAAAGCTATGTAATACTATCAGATTCTTAAGTGGAAACGGCGTCTAAAGACAGAGAAAAGCATTAATGATATTTTTGGTACTCAATTTAGAGTATGAGTCAGTATGTATTTTTTTTTTTAGTTTTTTCTAGACAGTTTCAAATGAATAGTCAGTTAGTTGAACTTTTTAATTGAACATGGACGTGAATTTTAATATCTCGTAATACATATTTTCAATACCATTTTTTTAAAAATTCATTACTAAAATATAAAAAAAAAATATTTTACACACGCATGTATAAAAAATGTAAAAAACATAGTTAGAATGATTTAATAAAATCACACAAGATAATTTCTGTGAAAAAATAATAGAACTTTGTAATTTTTAAAATTTTTATTTTTCTCCTTTTTTTAAAAGTAAAATTATACTTAAAATATTAGGCACTAAGTATTAACTATTTAGAGAAATTTTTTTTGTTTCGCTATATGTACATGTATTTTGTATAACAGTTTAAAACATTTGGAAGTGTATTTAATGCGGTAGTTTCTAATAATTTAAAGATACTAATTTTTGATTTTTGGTATCGATACATTCCTCTCCAAATTGCTTTAAACTTTCGCCAAGTTGGATTATAACATTACAATATAGTTAAATTGATTTTTATCGTTTGGTACTTTAAGTTTACGAATATGCTTATTATTTTTATGGTTCATTCTAATTATAATAACCCTTGGTATCAAGAAATTCAATTTTTTAAAAACAAATTTAGTCATTTCTATACTGAAATCTAATGCTTCAGTATTCAAATTCTATTTTTGTGATTTCTTTCCACTGGATAGTGGATACCTCAGAAGTTATTGGAGAGTACCATAATTACACTATAAAAGTATTTTTAAAACACATTTTATTAGGCTATTTGTATTACAGTGCCACCTACCGGCGAAAATGTGAAGTAATTTCTTTTATTTAATAAATTTCAAGCGCATCATTTGAATTAACTCTGGTTCAAATTCTATGACATTTGGATCAATAGGACGGATTCTAGAGCCTTCTGAAGAGGGCAACTTAGTGTCTCAGACTATCTCATCTGTACAGACTCTCTTTCCTCCATGGATTCTCTTAAGTGTATTTCTTCATCTAACAACATAATCGTCGAGATCCAAAAGCAACTGAAAAGCCTAAAAGATAAAAACATCTCAATAGATTTTGCATTTGTTCGCGGACACACGGGCATTTTTGGAAATGAGCGGGCCGATTGGCTAGCCAAGGCTGCAACCAAGCGCAAAATTGACATTGCCGTTAATATTCTTAAGTCATTTTAGAAGAAGATTATGAATGAAAGAATGGTGAAGTCTTGGAACCAAGAATATCTCACATCAAATAATGGGAGCGTAACAAAGAAATTTTTTCCAACCATTAATGAGAGACTGTCCTGCCATCATTTTTATACTAATAACAAAATAACCCAATTTCTAACTGGTCATGGCAACTTTAAAAGCTACTGGAACAAATTTAATTTAGTTCCGCCATTTTCCTGTGATTGCGACATTGGTGGCGAGGAAAATGTAGAACATGTGCTCCTTCTATGTTTCAAGTTTGAAAGAGAACGGAATATCCTAAGACTGGCATTCAAGGGACCCAATGTAAAGTGGCCTCCGAATCTTCCTCAACTGCTTTCCACCGGAAGTACTTTTAAAAAGTTCAGTGAGTTTGTTATGAGTATTTGTAATTCTCTTCCTAACCTCAAGAGATTATTATTATTTTTTATTTTTTTAAAAAAATCTTTATTTATGTTTTTTTTTATTCCTCTGTGCTGTGTGCTTAATACTTCTGTGAGCCCTGTGTGATACTTTGTGGTGCACGGAGATTTTATCATTGTTTTCAATAAAAAAAACCCTGAATATGGCTCGAGCCTGTGGAGGACAGTACTTATCAACTGCGCTAAAAGACATTTTCTATCAAACTCTTCCCCAGCAAAGAGTTTTCCAACCTAAGCAAATGTTTTCTGCTATCATATAGCTAACACGAATTGTATTTTTAGATTCTGTGTTTGTTTTGGTGGGAAAAAAAGCCCGTTGACAATATTTAGCTTTGATTTTAATTCACTCCCTTTGTCACTTCGAAAATCTTTTTCTAATATATAGCATATTTTGACCTATGTTTAGTATCTTAGAGTTAGTAGTGCTTAGTATCTTGTTAGAAGACTTATGTTATAAGATCTCTTAATCTTATAAGACTTTAGCAGGCAAACTATATATCCGTCATATAAGTAATTAGGTATATTATACTTTAAAAATAATAAATAATCAAATAAAAAATTCCTTTGATAAACCAAAAGAATACAAAAACATACTAAATGAATGAATCAGCAAAACAGTATCTTAAAAGCTCGTATTATTATCATTAAAAAAATGGTTTTTTATTTCTGATATAATATATATATCATATGGATGGGTTTGTGTGTGGGAGTGTGTGTCTAATAAATACTGAAGAGAAAGAAAAATCTATAAAAAATTATAATTACTAAAATAAAAATTATTAGGATCAAAAATGCATTTAAATATTTTTTTATTTAGGATTGTAAGAACGCAAATGTGCATTTTATGTAAAAGGCACATCAATACAAAATATGATCATTAATCATTTTAATGTACTTCGTGCTTTATTATTTTCATATTACTTTCATTCTCTTAATCAATCTTGACTGAAAGAAAACTGTGATATTTCTTAAATCATTTCATATTCACCAATGACCTTTTTCTTCAAACTCTCTTCTTCTGCTGTATTTCATTTACTCATTTGTCAAAAGTGTACACTAATTACATATCAGGCAATTTATCATAAGAAAATAAGCATACGACAACAAAAGAAATATTTCCATCTTTTCCGTTATAGCTCTGCTTCTTCCAAAAGAAATCAATGCTATACAAGGAATCTCGCCAAATATTTTCTTCAAATCTTATAGTTTTTCTTTCCATTTTACATCGAAAGGCAAAAATTGAATTTTTGACTGTGGTACTTTTATTTACACAAAATAAATTGTAATGCAGCGAAAAAGTATCTTAATTCATGTAGGATGTAGATGAGAAATGACAGGAAGAATAATTTTTTTTTTTTTTGCAACCAATTTTCTGAAAAATAAAACGAGTTTGAGAAATTACTGGAAAAGTCCAGAAACATGTATCACTTTTATTATTGACTGAAAAAATCACCTTAGAAAATGTTTTTGAATTGTATTACTGTATCCAATTTTGAAAGAGTAGTTTTTAATTCTTCTTTTAGATGGTCAAAACCAAAGAAAAATTCCACTGGGATTTCTTTTATTTTAATTACGAAGCGGAAAAGGTTTTCGATTGATGGTTTTTTTTGTAGTGCTCTCGGCTATTATGTTTTTGGGTTTTTTGTTACTTTTTGAGAGTCTCATGAGGGAAAAGTCACGGGGTATTTATTGTATTAGATACTTATTTCCTTTTCTACCTATGAGTTAATGTACATAGTGGAAAAAATTTGTGCTTCAGAAAAAAAAGGTGCTCTAATTAAAAGATCAGGTGTTTATTATCATTAGAACAAAGATTTTTTTTAGATTCATATATAGTTTTCAAGGCTACTGCTTTTAGAACTTAGTTATTTGTTTTTCTCTTAGAAACTTCACTTGATGCGTTTATTCTCACCATTTAATTCCTTGTTGGACGCTGTGACTTGATGAGATTTTCCATCTCCCTTATAAATCTTAGTTGCTCTTTCTTCTCCAAAACTTTGTGGAGGAAACAATTTTGGGTTTTAAGGCTCTTTGGAGTTGATGACAAGGAATTATTCCACATGGGATAACAATCTGGTTAGCTTGCGATTGTTCCCCATAATATTAGTGCCTTCTCTTTTATAACTGATTTAATGCTCATTTGTAGGATATATATCAAAATCTCGTCAATCTGAGTTGTCTTGACAAATCGAAGGGCTGGGTTATGGAATTTTTCCGGTGTATCAGTAACTTGTTAACTTTTCGCCACCAAAGGTTCAAAACAGAAAGTGGTAAATTTTAAAATGTAGAATTCATTTGTCAAACCTAGGGTTTCTCTACAGCAGGAGTCGGCAACCTTTTTTTTAGCTGGGGCTTGCCAAACAAATCTATCAATAGGATACTGCGGGCCACACCGTAGGACATTACTGAAACAATTCGATTCCCGTTATAATGCAGCAGAATCAGAGAATAGAGGTGAATAATATAGATTTACAGTTTTATTAAATGCTAATTTTGCATTATTTAAAGATATTTCTTAACAAAAAAATAAACAGCATAAAATATAACTATTTATTAAAAAAAATTTAAAAAATTAAAATTGTGACATGTATTATGTATTTTTAAACATCTTTATTAAAATAAGAAATATAAAACGTAAACTATAAGTACTCCTCTTCATTACAGTTAAATAATAAAATAAGTAAAAATTTCAATGCAAACCTAGTCCTTGCACTGCTCTGCTTTCATGTCGCAAACGTAATGCGTGACTTCCAATTTGATACTATTCTAAGTATTCAGTTGTTACACATTTTTTTTATTTGTGGACTCGAAAAATTTTCATATGAGGAAAATTTTTTTTACTTCAATATATAGAGCCAAAGCGGAAAGTAGAGTGCATGCAATTTTCTTTCTTCAAACAATAAAATCTCTCCTGCAATGACATTCATAGTTTATAATATGCTGTAAACTTATCTAAAGAGTTATCTTTTAGATTTTTTCTTAATTTCTTATTTCCTTTAATTCTCAAAATGTATATAATTCTGAAGATGTTAGTCAAATAAGGCCCATTTCAAATTGATCAGCTTCCATCCACAAAAAATTGATGAATCTTATAGAGTAGTGCAGTGTGCCACTGAAAATTGTTTCACATGCTATATGTCGCCGATCTTGTTTACAGCATTCCCACTTAGAACCACAATTTTTTTCAAAAAAAATTCTCTTGGTAGCTCTTCCAACATATTTGTAACATCCTCTTTCTATGTTAGTGTACAGTCAAAAATGACACCCAAATAAAAGAAGTGGTTGATCTGAAGAACAAGGGGGGGGGTGATAAAATAGGTTCAACTTAATCAGTTGGTGTGTTTACTTAATCAGTTGGAAAAAAGTTTCTTACACAGTTTTTTTTTCTAAATTTGCTTCCATATTATTACCACGACACCAATCGCTTTATTTTTTAAAAACTAATTCAAAGTATTTTCAGGTTGTAGTTTAGCTTGTTTTTTTGTGATTTGCGGTTCAAATAACCAGATCGTCCACCTAAAGCAGACATTTGACATCCCTAATCCCCATCAGGTCAATAATAAAATCATGTATATAGATTCTACAGAAAAAACAACTAGTGACGGCCCCCTGGGGAGGGAGTGAGTGAGTGAGTGAATATCAACGTCCCACTGTTCAGCTACACGAGGGCTTTGGCCCCCTGGGGAAGCCCAGTTTTAAGATTCTTGAAATACGAGAATCAGTTTTCGGAGTGTACTGTGCCTAGGCTGAGAAATCTCTTGAGCCAGCGAAACATATTCGAGTGGATATAACAATGCTAGAAAGTTTCAACGAAAGGCTTTCCATGCATACCAAATCATAGGCGGATTTTAGATTTAGAAAAATTGCTGGAAGAATGTGTTTTTTGTCCAATGTACCTCTTACCATCTTTCTAAGGAAAGCGACATGCTGGTTAGTTGATCTGAACTGTATAAATCCTGATTGTTCATTGGCTAAAAGCCCAAAATATTCAATATACCATACAGTTTTGAATTTCTTGCAATTACTCTCGCCATAGTTTTAAATAGTATTTTCGTTAGTGAGGGATGCAACGTAGATCTACCTCCTTGTGGTGCACGCTGGGCAACTTTGAAGGATCTACAATTTTGATATTATGTTCTACTTTCATTAGAACAAAGAATGATAAATCAGAACGCACAAATTTCCACAAAAACAATACTTCGTGAAAAAAGTGTTTCATAGATATTTGAAAATTTAAACAGTATATTAGTAACAATTAAAAAAAATAAAAACTATTGTATTTTTTTAAAAAAAATAAAGGAAAAATATAGAGTTTTACTTTTTTTGAATTCGATTAAAAATACCTGGTGACGGGCCTTATATTCGGTTGAAATTCGCCAGCTGTACCTCTTTATACAACTTAAGATAGGTGTTAGTTCATTGCATCAAATAAAGTATCATTTCCATAGCACATTTGAATCTAAAAATGCCTACAGGTCTTAAAATCAACTCCTGTACGGAGCCACGAAAAAATTAAGCAAATAAAGAATATTGATTTTTTTAATTTTGTTTTCTAATTCAAAGAAGCAATAATATGAAAAAACCTTCTCTTTATCTCTCATTCATATTTTTTTCTTTTTGCTTATAATTTTTGCTCTTTTAAACTGGATAATATAAAGCCTCAACAATAAAAATACAAGGAAAACTTTTTTTAAAGAAAATCTTTACTGTTTTGCTAACAACCGCCATTTCTTTTAAAAATGATGAATCATTCTCAGTCTTTCGCTTAATTAGTTCCAATTGAGAAAAAGAAAAGGAGACATTTGTTTAAAAAGAGTTGTATCAGATTCATTTTAATGGTTCTAGTCTTTTGATACTTTTCTTTTCGTGTAGCGATACATTTTTTTTTAAAATTCATCTTCATTTAATTATTTGGTATAATAAATAAATTTAGAGGAAATTTTGAAAAATAGATATTTACTCAAGCTGGAATTATTTTTAAAAAAGTTACATCGTAATGAACTTTGATTAGAAATTAATTTATGTTACAGAGCATGAAAAATGAAAGTACTATATATTTAATATTTAAGTTTTATGATATTGAAGAGAGATATATAGAATTTTAAAATACTTATAAGTAGATGATGGGAGGATATTTTGGAATAGCATTTACATTTTTAGTAAAACTTTTACTGGTTTTAGGAAAAAATCCCCAAATCATCGTGAGTATATATAACTATTTGTAATGAATATCAACTTATTATAAAAATAACATTTATTTTGTTGTTAAAAAATTATTTAAAAAATGTTACAGATGGAGTCTAATAGGGAAGAGTCAAGTTGAGAGTTACATTAGCGTCGCATTATAAAGCTGTACGAGAGAGGGCGACAGACCTCGTGATTTTGAAACATGATCAAGAGAAGAGGACGACAGCTTAGCTGGCAACCCCCTCTCCTAACTTCCACACGAAGCCAACGGGAGGATGTTTGAGCCTTGGTTTTCAGATGTACTAAGCTTAAACTCATTACACGCAAGCCATGAGTCTGTTGCCTTGACCACAAGGCTACTGATGTCAAGAGGAGTAAGTGGTTTAAACCATTGGAAAACGAATAAAAAATCATAGAACGCAAATATTTTTAATTACAGAATCAATATTTTTAAGACTACAGACAAGTCATTTATGTTTCGAGTCACAAGTGAGATCTTCTATTGTTGCTCCAGTAAACTCAAACTGAGCCCATAGAAAACAGCTGAAGTAGTGAATTCAAATTTCCATCATACATTAGAATGGAATGATTCATCGCTAATAAAACTAGAATCACCTCTAGTAGGTCTAGGTCTAGGAGAGGTCAATCTAAGTTTAATTTCTTAACAGAAGGTTTTTTAATGTTCAGTTTCTTTTGTTGTTTGGAAGCTTTTGGGTTCTTCTTTTTCATCAGTTCATCCCCAAACACTTTTTTACACATGGAAAGTATATTATCACAGAAGATCCAGCTTTCAATATTATGAAATGATTAGTTAAATATTATAGTATGCATACTATAATATATATCAAGTTAAATATTATAGTATTCCATAATACCCGATACGTACTCTTGGAAATTGAACATTTAACTTGAAGAACAGAACATTGTCAGCTAAAAAAATGACCACATTATAACAAACTACAATTTTGTGAGCTACATTATGCTAGACCACCTGTGCTATAAAGTAATTTAAGTACTAATAAGTTAAAATGTTTGAAAACTTACCTGCAAAATGTTTTGAAAACCTCAAAGTATACTTTGTTCTGTAGCGAGTAATGCGCCTACAACAAGCTATCAACTATCACGACAATGTATCATGGGAATCTTTTTTGAGTAGTACATGGCTTTTCCCTCGCGTTTGCAGCTATAAACCGAGCCCAAAACTCAATGTTCCATATTTTCGGACTATTCCATAATACTTTCCTCTCTTCTAGAATTTATTTTCTCTGGAAATGTTTTTTTTTTTGTAACAGGCTGATTCAGTTATTTGTATAGGTAGTGTCAGTAGTTTCTACAGAAACATCTTTTGGAATTTAAAGAAAATATCTAATGCACCACGCTACGGTAAAATCTCTATTTTGTCATTTAATGTTTTTTTGTTATTTTAAATTATGAGTAAAATTTTAAATACTTTTTTTAAAAAAAGTAAATACACTTGATAAAACCAGAAAATAAGCAAGACGAACTACCATCACGGTACAAGTAAGATAAACGACAAGCTGCAACAGTTTTTTATAAACATTAAATGAAAGAAAACAGTTTTTTAATAGAAATCAGGCAATATATTATGTGCTAATGTGAGTTATGCCGTTTTGCTTAAGGTAGGGATTTAACATTTGAAATATACAATTGGTTACGTGGTTTCATCGAGAATTCAGTGGAGAGCAAGAGGACTGTAACGTTGATTTTAATGTTCTACCTGGTAAATGAAGAGCCCTTGGTATACGAATAAGTTTATTGATGACTAAACATAACTTCACAGCACTACACTCACACACACCAACATTAAAGACTATTTACAGGTTTTAAGAAGAAATATCGCTTAAAGCGCACTGCCCAAAGCCTCATGCCTTTTTTTTCCCCCAATCAGTTCATAGGCGTTCTGTCTCATAATTCAATGGCGCGTCACATATGTTTATTCTGGCAACCCTGAAGTCGCCAATTAAGTTCGAAGGCGCCAACATTACGGCTTACACTGATCACTGAAACCTGCATTCATTGCGTTAAATATTTAATTTCATAAATTGTCTTTATCTAAATTAGGAAACATCAAATAATATAAAATTTTCCAGGGGGCCACACATTTCCCACCTATTTCGAGTAAAAAACGTAGCTCCTAGAAGTTACCCACCTCGTAATTTAACATACAACTTACTTCATTACAAGAGACCAAAAAGAAAATAGTACGAAGTCTTACCTTGCAACTAACATAGTATAAAAACTAACAAGGTTGTTGCAAGTTTTTAGATACAGAATCAATAATGCCTCAACCATCATATCGAAGACCTCGTGATCATGGAATGTGACGACTTTGAACGTGGATTCATTTTTTGGATGCTTGATGTAGCTTGCCATACAATAAGTATTCCGTCAAAAGCATCGCATAGACCAGTGCTTCTCAAACTTTCATACCTCAAACTCAAACCTTCTTACAACTAGCAATGCATAGAATTCACTAATACTATACTTAGACGCTAAAGCTACAATGCATGACTTTAATCTCTTAAATGCCCCCGGCGAATATATATTTCTCGCTCAACCGGTGAGTTAATTGCCCCGGACGTATATACATGTCTTTCCTAAGTACGGTCTTTTCTGTGCATTGCTATCGATAAAATTATTCCGAAGGCTTTGGAATTAAATAAAAGGATATTGACTGTGTTTGCAAAGCAGTCACTTACTTCAAAGAGTTTGCTTATTTAATCTTTTTCTCTCTCCCCCCCCCCACTTCCACCTCCAATACATCACATACACGTGCCTACATTCAAAACGGTGGCATTGGGGAGAGAATCGCGTAACTTTTACGGCAGTTAAGGGATTATTTATAAACCGTACAAATTATCAAGAAAAGTGTTAATTTATTATTATTGGATAAGTTTTATATATAAAAAGCACAAGGAGTCATTGGTAATTATTAACCCTCTTAGCGGTTTGAACGTCTTTTTCCGCATGTCTAGAAATGCTTCGAAAACGCACCACACGTCTTTTTCTGACTTCAAGAGAGTGCTTCAAAAGCGGGTAGGCCGTGTTTTTCTGAAATCCTTTCCCCTCTTTTATGGTTTAACACCATGGAAGATAATTAGGGAGGGTTGCGACGATACAATGGTCACTGACAGAAAGTTTTATGGCTCTCGGGGAACCCTGTGTTTTGACCCTGAAGCAATCGTAAAAAGTTGGGAAGTATTTCTTTAGACCCCTTAGTGAATGAACTATAATTTAGTGCTTGTAATTTAGCTTCATTTGAGATATTATTGCGTTTGAATTAAATAAATTCTTTTTGTACTTTAGCAATTTAACTTTTTTTTTCAAGTTTTGAAAAATGTTCCAACGTATAAATAAAATATTATATAACTCACTTTTGATTTTATATTAATTTGAAGTTTTAATAAGTTGGGACTGTAATCTGCTATTTTATATAGTTGGACAAATAACTTTTTAAGTATATTCTCTTTGCTTGATTAACTCGTATTATTTTCTTCATCTTAAAAAGATGAAACGGAAAATTAAGTTTTTAAAATATATAAATCTCTATATAATATCTAGAACTATATTTGATTGCTTCATTTTTCTTCTCTTAACCAATGTTTTCAGTTTTTAAACCATGATTATTTCATTATAAGGTGTCAAAAAAGTTAATAAGAAACCGAACGCCTTCAAAATTTAAAACCTTTTAAACTTTCCAACTACTAAAAATGAATAATTTTTGAACTTTTGCATCAAATTATTTGTAAAAAAATCTTACGCTTTCATAAAAATAATAATGGAAAAACTAATTCAGATCCATTATTTTTTTTTTTTTCATTTTAAAGCCAGATGTTCAGGGTGCGTATTGTTACAATACACCAAATTATATTTGAATTTAAAAAAAATTTTTGAGTTTCAGTTTACTTCAGTGAAAACATGAATGAGGGGTTTTTATACCGATTCATATTTTTAACCTTGAATATTTGAATAAATAGTAATTAAAAATATTCGGATACATTTACAGTTGACATTTACGCATATAAATAAATATAAAGATCAATTTTAAATTTTTTTTAAACATATTTGTTTATGCAAAATTTCTAAATATTTATTTTTTAAAGCTAACTGAATAACAAGTAATTAAAATCTGGATATCTATTATAATTTACATTCAGAAAATATCCAGATTTTCATACAAAACTAGGAATTTTATATTAGAAATTGTATTTGAAATTTCAGAAAAAAAATACTTATGTATGGTGCACATACTCAATTAAAAATTATTTACCATAACTACTAACAATTCTTCGAATAAAATATTAAATTAAAATTTTAACATAAGAATCTTAAGCATTTTAATGCATTTCGTAAATTTCATACAATTCGGTTAAAACTTCAAAAGTTATGCTGAAAAATTTGATGAATATACAATAAATTTTGAAGTAGAAGCAATACTGAGAAGCTAAAACACAGGAACGGAAAATTATGATCATATCTACAAGAGATTTTGAAATATCTATTTTAAAATTCAGAAAAATCTCTGCGCTAAGTTATACTTAATATTAATTAAAAAGTCAACATAAATATAATGTAATGTTTGAAGACGCATTCATGAACTATTAAAAAAAATTATAAAGGGCATTGTTGCGAATGTTAAGAATTTCATATAATTTAAATTCAGATTTTAACAGATTGACGTAGAAGAAAAAAAAACGAACATCTAACATACATGATGCAGTCTGCAATACATAACCTTGATAAACAGAAGACGGCATTTTCACTTGCTAGAGCAGAGCTGGTTTAGGTAGGGGTGAGCTGGGCAAAAAGTGAGGGCCCAGCGGTTTTGACGGGTGCCGCACAAGAAATTGCAGTTTTCAGGAAAAATTATAATAATTATAAATACAAAAATAAGTCTTGCAGTTTTTTCATACATTTTTGTTAAAACGAATTGGGGAATTAGTTTCCAATATACTTTGTTGTGTTTCACAATATTTAAGGTAACAAACCATAGTCCTTCAGATATATTTGTTCTACTTTTCGTAAGCCGTACTCCTATTAAAACTTGTGCTTCCGAAATACACCTTTTGTAATCTTAAGAAATTATATAAACTATAACGGTTAATTTTAATTTATGCAAATTATTAAATGTTCCTATTTAGCCATTTCCGTCCAAACAGTTTACATATGAAAAAAATATTCGGATTCACCCATTCATTAGGAAATTGTATGATTCCAGCAATAAGTTTTATTTTTTACCGAATAGGATTGCGTCACTTCGGGGATACCTCTAACAGAAACGTTTATATGCTATCGATTGCAAATTAAACATTTTCCCTTTAATTGTGTTTATTTCAGAATGATCTTTGATTTATTTTATTCATGCAATACAAGATTTAAATGAATTACTTTTTTCTTGTCAAATGTATTTCCTTAATAATATATATATTTGAGTCTTATATAAAAAATTTTGAACTACCCAAAATTATATGTTTTTGTTCCTCTAAAAACTCTTAGTATTTTAGAAATGGTCTTACAATCCGTGTACAGTTTATATGTTCTAAAATGAAAAATATATTTTTATAACTGAATTTTTGTGCTTCGTTTATAAAAATAAAATATTGCTTTGGGCTATAGCTTATAAATGTACTTAAATAAGAGGAGGAACAGTATTTTCACATAATATGAATATTTTTGACTGGAGTAAGTCAGATATTTATATTTCACTTTCTTTACAATTTGAATTGAAGTTGTAAGCAATTTTACGAAGAGGATATTGAATATAAACTCCTTGGCTATTTAAAAGTAAAATGTTTTATTTTGATACCCCACAGCTCACATTCTAAAATAAGACTCATTTACAATCATATGATCAGCTTTGGTGATATTTAAATTTTCAAAAATACTCTACATGTACGAAAACATTCTTTCAAAACCATACATCACATCTCATTCTCTGTCTTCTCCACAGCAGGCATTATTTTTTTATACTCAAAAAATTGAATACAGCATTTCCGAATGTTATTTTTATTAAAAATTAATATGAATACACTGCGGAATTGTCGGTTAGCTTCACTGAGCAAAATTGTTTTAAGTGTACTGTTTTGAAAGACAAAATTAATTGGGAGAAGTTTTTCTCTCATTAGAATTTATAATGATTGAATTGTGTGAAAGATGTATTTATCGGTGAATTTTCCGTTTAACACTAAAGAAACAGAAAAATAAAAAATTAAATTTTAATAGAAAATGGTTAGAAATACTTTTACATTTTGAAGAAAAATATATTCCAATTAAAATAAAAATAAAAAATTTGACTAAATTTGCTTTTTGCTCCGTCACAAATGCCTATGTAAAGAAAGTATTTTTGCTTAGTACAAGTTGTTTGACTATGAAATAAAATTTTAATTTTTTCCGAAAAATTAATTTAACATAAAAACATCATTTATATAGGATTAAAATATATATAAATTAAAAGTATTGAAATCCCTCTTTATGTTACTTTAAATTTAAAATATAATTGAATAGAGGAAGATTGATTTCATTTCATAAACATAATCGTCGTATGTAACGATACTTCATTTATTCTCTTATTGTTTAAAAAAGAGAGAGATATGGTCAATTTTACTCTTTTTTACATAGTTACTTTTTAAAAAAACATTACGATGTATTTGTGTATTCTTAGTTTCATATTCCACAATAAATACAAGGTACTTTTTCCTGGTTTAAATCGTTAGTACAAAATAGTTTATTTTTCTTAAATTATTTTTTTTTAAAATTTTGTTTTGTTTAAAATAAACAAGTATTTTTCAACTTTCGTAACAAGTTTCTTTCTTTCGAGTTATTATTTTTTTAAATCTTCACTTTTATTGCGACTTAACCGATCAAACAACCACGTGGATCCGCTTTTTCCACCCAAAATTCGCACAAGGCAACGTCACAGCTGTGAACGAGTTTTCTCCCGGTTTAAAGCAACAAAGAGGCTGAACTGAGTAATAAAATCTCCCCCCCCCCTGTAGACCTCCCGCGAACTTTAAAGGGGAAAGGAATTAAATGTGTTGCACTTTCGAAGGAATTCTCAAAAAAGAAGTCAACGCTTTCGGAATGATTTTTCAGGACAAGGCTGAACACTCAGAGGGTTAAACTTCCTTAACTTACTATTGTTAAATTAATTATAAAATACATTGTACAATACTGATACTTTTATAATGTATGATATATCAATGTAAATATTAATATTATTTTTTTATTACGTCAGAATGTGTATTTTGTTTGTTTACTTTCAGTAAATTAAAAATTTTTTTACAATATTCTTTTGTGTTCGACTTTTCAATATGCTCGCCCCCCGTAGAGTTATCACGCTCACCTAGGGGTTCACGCCCCACAATTTGAGAAACGCTGCTGTAGACACACAGAGTTGAACAATGATCCTTTATAAAACTCTTCTGCAGGATAAGGATGACTGGGACTTCGAGATATACAATTGCGAGGTAAAATCGAAGGATTTTACGATGAGCCTATCTGTTCTTATTACATTATTTCACTATTTGACACCATACAGCTTCTTCCATACCACCAGTCTAAAATTCTACCATCTCACGGATCTTGTATGAAGAGAAAAATTACGCTCTAAAAGGTCTTTATTAATCCTACAGCATCTGTAGAGTTATTTAGAATGGTGTAGTAAGCGGTCATATATTGGTTGCCAGCAAACGTGTATCGATTGCGGCTTAGGGATGAATATTTTTTCTATCTTGGGACAGGCGATCATCACATCTGTTTAAAGAAGGGCTAAGTTGGGTCAGCGGTCAATTCTATAATTTTAGAATGGTGTATAATCTTTGGTGTGATGTGACGTACGACACAATGGTCATGACACCAGGTTGTCACTAGAAATACTTCATAGAACTGTAAGTGTGGAGCAATATGGTGAAGACACCCTGTGCCTGATTGTATGAAGTTTTGTTGCTCGTTTTCCAGGGACTACAATAAAATCTCAGATATAATTGAAGTATCTCCGTGCTAAGATAATCTTTTTTTTTTGACAGCAGGTTCACCATAACCTAGATGACGGAAAATGGATTATATAGGATACGCAAAATTCAGTTTTAAAAATGTTTAATTTCAAGAAAAATAATCACTATTTACAGGTGCTTTCATTTTTATTATATATATATATATATATGTATATAATGACTTCATCTAGCCTTCTTTAATTTAACTCCTTAAAAATATTTCTAATCCCTTGATATAAGACTAAGGTGATAATATTAATCTTAATCTAATTTCTCGCACGCGTTTACAACTTATCATGACTCCTGTTAGAAAGGAGTCGCATGACCTTAATCGCCAGTGTAAAACCTCAGAGCGCTGGGTGCTCTTTCTGTTTGTTCTTTGTCTGCTAGCCAACAACATATCTTCGTCGCTGCTCCTTGTTGCTTCAGCTATGTATTTGTGTGTGTCCATTAATTAATTACTCTAAATGTATTGCAAATTTATATGCCTTGGCTATGAATAAAGAAGATAAATACCAAAGAAGACGTACAGTGGTGGCAAAAAGTCCTGAACACACTCATTTTTTAGCGTAATTTTTGTGTTTGACTTCATTTTTCGTTGTGAAATTGTCGCACTATCTTAAATATTAATAATGATTTTAATGTATTTTTTATGCTGATTTCAAATCTACTACTAGTTTCTTAATGACTAAAATATTTTTTGTTGTAAAGCTGCCTGAACACAGTAATGTGAAATATGTGCAGAATAAAACAATATAGAATAACATAATATGCAAAGAAAAATAACACGAAAATTGACAAATACGGTATATTTAGTAAGCATTTTGAAAATTACATTGTTGTCACATGTTAGAAAATCAATATATTATGGTCCAGCCGTTTGCTTTAATTACGGCTCTACATCTTTTTGGCATGGAATGCACCAATTTCAAAAGAAGGTCTTTCGTGACAATATGGTTGAAGGAAAATATTAAAGCTTCAATTAATTCACGTTTGTTTGAAGGTTTTTCTTTGAAATTTCATAACCAATTTTAAACCATAAGTTCTCTATCGGATTAAGGTGGGAGACTGTCCTGGCCAGTTCATTCTATTCACAGTATGGTATTTCAACCATTTCTGGACTACCTTTGCACGATGACAAGGGGCGTTATCGTCCTGAAAAATCCATGACTGATTCCCCAAAAGATCTCTCGCAGTTGGTAGCAATTTATTTTGTAGTATTTCAATGTAATCCATGGCTTTCACTGTTCCGCTAACGATGTGAAGTCTTCCAACACCATGAGAAGAAATGCAACCTATACCATCACTTTTGTTGGGTACTTTACTGTGGGCTTCAGACACTGAGGGCTGAATTCCTCATGAGTGCGTCGTCTTACATAGGCACTGCTTTGGTTACCAGAAATACAAAACTGACTCTCGTCACTAAATATTACCTTTTCGCAGTCTTTAATAGTCCATAATGAATGTTCCCTTGCCCACGTCAATCGCCTCTTGCGTTGAAATTCAGTCAGTAATGATTTGGGTGCGCTTTACAGCCTCGTAACCCAATTTCCAGCAGTCTTCCTCTAACAGTTCTTGGGCACACACTCACATTTGATGTCAAAGTCCATTGTTTCAAAATTTGCGAGGAATTAAGCTTTTTATTTGAAAGTGAAATTCTGTACAATAACCTGTCTTAACGTAAAGATGTTTTTCTTGGTCGTCCTGATCGCCCCCTGTCCGCAATAAAATTTGTTTCTGAAAATCTTTTCAAAGTTCTCACAACAATAGAAAGGCCACACTGTACTTTAGCAGGAAATTGGCACATAGAATAACCGTCTTCCTTCAAATGTATTATTTTGTACCTTTTATTCTCAGGCAGATATGAAAATTTAGCCATAATTCCAATATTTTCAACAAACGCACTTCAAATTGCTTTCAATACACTATTTTCCACAAGCACACACAACTGCATTCAATACAATAAACCACGTTTCACCTTTTTCTTTCAACCCTTTATCGCTACTGCTCTCTGATTGGTTGAAATAACAGAGCATTTCATTGGTGGAAAACATATTCACTCATTCTTACAGCGACCTTGTGCTTTCTTGTCAAGGATTTTTAAACATATCAATGAAACTATTTACTTTAGATGAAATCTACAGATTTGAAATCAGCATGAAAAATACATTAAAATCAATAACAATATTTAAGATAGTGCGATAATTTCATAACGAAAAATGAAGTGAAACACAAAAATTACGCTAAAAAATGAGTGTTCAGGACTTTTTGCCACCACTATAGTTATCTGTGTATCAAGAGAAATCCCCATTGTCAAATTTCCATACAAATAAACAATGGAAATCGGCCTCTACTACGTTCTATATACTATCATGACTATAGTTATCTTAGGTTTATAATTATTTTGTGTATATTTTTTGAATTATATATATATATATATATATATATATATATATATATATATATATATAATGTGTCTTAAAATCTGGTTTCTATATTCTAGCTTTTAAATTGATAGTTTAGTCTTGCTATTTTTTCAAATTATTATACTATATATATACACTGATGTCCAAAAGTTAAGCATAATTGAAAATTATGTGAATAAGGAAGGAACGGTAAATAAGAATGGTAGGAAACGTGATATGCGTGTGTATATTGGTTATAAAGTAAGGAAGCAAATCAAAGGAATGATAATAATTAATTTTATTATCCAAAGTAGCAGTTTGAAAGAAAACTGAGCATAGCAAGGATTCACACTTTAAAGAAAAAATGAAAATAAACATTAAATAAAGTACTGATGCTGCAGTTTAATAAGGCGTGTGGTCACCTCTGACAGCCAGGCATGCTGCAAAGCGATTTACCATACTTTCTATGAGATGATGAATGAGTTGTGGGATCAAACGGTTCCAAGCTTCTTAGAGCGCTCTCTTCAGTTCTGTGACAAAGCTTGGATTTAAATCAGGGGAGTTCGCACGCCACGACATGCGCTGGAGGTTTTCCGTTTCAAGGAAGTCATCAATCAGCACCGCTTGGTGACAAGGCACATTATCAACCATGAATAGGAAGTCAGGACCGACAGCACCTCGAAACAAGCGAACATAAGGCTCAAGAACTTCGTCTATGTATCTTTGAGCAGTCACAGACCCCATCTCAAAGAAATGGAGGTCTGTACGGCCGTCCATCATGATGCCTACATATACCATTACTCTCCTTGATGGAAAATGATGTCTTTACTTTATGTTTCTTGGTTCAAAACGTGTTTCATGTTCTCTCCATATCGTTACCACCGAGAATCACTACTCAGACTAAACCGGGACTCGTCACTGAACATTACATTGGCCCCCTCTCCTACACTCCAATGTTGATATTTCAAACTCCAGTTCAAACAGCGCGTTTATGCGCATACTTGAGGGGAATGCAAATTGCTGGTCTTCTGGCATACCGGCCAGCTTGATTGAGTCTCCTGTAAACAGTTTGTCTCGAAATTTGTATTCCTGCGGCGACTGTGAGCGCCGAGCCGAATGCTCTGGCGGTACTGCCCCTCTGACGTCGCGTACTTATTTCCAAATATCGGTCTTGCCGAGGGTTGTGACTCTTGGTCGACCTGATACTGTTTGTCGGGTAACATCGGCCGTTCTTTGAATCCTCTGCCACAGTCTTGAGATCACAGACTGGTCCACATTCAGAATTCGAGACATTTCGGTTTGTGATCGTGAGGATTCCAGCATTCCAACGATTCTTCCTTTCGTAAACATGCCCAATTGGCGTCTTTGTGCCATCATTCGCATTGTTTGATGTTTAACAACGTTCCTTCGCACAGCAGTTGCACGAAACTTGTCTGAACTGCCTATGCTGCGTGAATCGGTTTCTCCACGTTCCGACATGCGCCAGTGTTTCGCGCAGGACGTAGTCGACTGAAATGTTTTGCATAAACCCAATGCTCTTTTTCATCCAATTAATGTCCGCAAGAAATTTGGAATAATTTTACGAATATTTAATCCATTTTTTTCGCATTTTACGATTTATGCTTAACTTTTGGACACCAGTGTATATATATATATATATATATATATATATGCATTCATTCTGTCTTTCTTATGTTATGAGTATATGTGAGTACTAAATATATGCACTGTATGGAAAACTCTATTTTCTCTTTCATTGTTTTTTTTTTTCAACACAATTTTAATTTTCAGAAGTATATTTTGATATTTATAGAAGCAATAAAATATATTGCAATAAATTTAAATTACTTAAAAAAGTAAGAATTGGCAGCTGTTTCAAACACAATATGTAAATAAAATTTACAATCAAAATGTTTCTGAAAAAAAATATTTTACATCAAATGATTTTCTTTCTACTGAGAAAATTTATAAATTCCTGTGCACCACAAAATATCACACGGAGGCTTACAGAAGTAAGCATGAAGAACGCATCACAAAGGAAGAAGGAATTTTAAAATCACGGAGGATTACAATTCAAACATCCCGGCCTTCTCTGGGGTCTTAGCCCAGGCCGTACGACACCACAGTGAGCGTCACTAACCACTATACCGGATGGGCAGCCATCAAAATATTAATACTTCAAAAATTATACAGTTATGAAAAAGAGATGGATAGTAAAAAAAGTTTAATGTCAAAGAAATTAATAAAGATTTTTTTCCTTTACTTAATTAAACGTATTTAATACATGAAGACAAAGAGTATTATTCTGACAAAGTTCTAAAATGTGCCTTCAGGAACTTCAAATATGTAAATGCTGTGTTTGAAACACATGTGACATGTAAGTTGTTAAAGCTTCATGAATCTTGAACATAATTCATGTAGTTTGAATGGGTGCCAAAACTGCCTTGTTTTTTGTATATAATTTTACTGTACTTCTTAACATTCTTACTTGTATTAAGTAATTATTTTTCAGTTAAACCTTCAATTATTGTAGGGGGAAACACCTGGAAAAGAAACGTCCTTTGTTATTCTGTTAGTCTCTTTCATAACTCAAAGCTTTTGTCTTTTAACTTTGATGTGCATTTTGTCTCAATTTTCAGTTCATTTTCCAACACATAATTACAAAAAAATTTTAAAATAATATAGGAATAAAAAAATAGTTTTTTTTTATTTTAAAGAAATTAGAAAAGCCAATTCAGCTAACTTGTTATCAAACATACAAAAGCTGTTTTAAAGAATGTTCTAGTGATAGATGTTTTCCTTATATATTTCATACTTTCCGTTCATTTTCAGAAAAATTTGGCATTCGTAAAATATTTTTATGCCTCTGGTGGTTGAAGGGATGAATTGAGAAGCTATTTTTCAAAAACACTTTATTATTATTATTTACAAGTACAAGGAGTACATGAAAGTTTCTGCCGTTGTTTATCAAAAAGTGAACGATTACTACGAAATAATGGTATTACATCACGTTTTATTCAAAGTATTGTCCTGCCAAAATATCTTGTAAGGCTTTTCATAAAGCAACCCAAATTTTGGTGAAGTGAATGGCTGCTGAGACCGGCCATGGGCCATCGATCGGACCAAGAATTAATAGGAAGGACAATGTCTGGTGAATACTGTGGGTGGGGTTTAACTTTCCTATCAAGTGATTCTAAATAGGGTTTGACTGGTTCTGCAACAAATTGATGATGCAGAGACATCAGGCAGAAGAATAATCTTGTCGTGTTTGGAGCAGTTGAGGGCGCATTTTTCTCGGAGTGTTCAGGTGAATCTCATGAATTGTGTTCGTTAGCAACTACAAAATAATAATTTCTTTTGGTTTGAGCATAATGCATGACAGTATAACGACTCCACCCCCACCCCGCCAAGTACATAACATTAGTTTTTTCCCTTAATATTAAGCTTATGAAGTACGATCATGTGGTTTCCATAATTTCTTCTTGTTTAGGTTATTATTGTGGAACCATTTGCCATAAAAAGTGACTATATGATTGAAAAAAAAACTCTTTCTCTTATGCTGGCAAATTGCAAATCTCATGTGTCAAATCTGACATCAAAGTCTTTCGGCTTCAGTTCATATGGATCCCAGTATCTTAGATCATTCTCAATGTTTTTGAACGATGCAAAAAATGCTACTGAGTCACTCTTAAGGTTAAAGCAGGTTCTTTCATTTGCACGAATCTTCCTCTAATGATCTTCCGCTACGTTCTTTGTCTTTGACGTTAAACATTCAAAAGAATTTCTGCTATTGAATGAAGCCTTATAATATTCTTCTTCAAGCAATCGATGCACCCCAACTGTAAATTACTTCAAATTAAAGAGTAAATCAAAAGTTCCTGCTAATGACACTTATTCGACTCCAGACATTTTTTCACGAAACATATTTTGTGATGCTCATACAAAATCACTAATACTACAAGATTATGGGGTTGCCTCTGACAGCCTTTCTTATGATATAACATTTTACGTCTGAAAATTTCAGCCATAACTTACTGATGTCTCTCTTTTTTGTAAATGTCGGAAAATCATTTGTACTTCTTATATACACAGTGCGTCAAACAAGTTTTAAGACTCAGTCTATAAAAAGAAATGGAAACAAGAAATTAATTCCAGTTTTAGATTTTTATTCAAAATATTACCTTCAAAACGTTACACTTGTTACTGCGATTTATTAATGAATCGGACGCCAGTTGTTAATCATTTTGCGGAATTGACTGAAAATGCATGCGTTGAAGATACTAGTTTTGTCGAAATATCCTCAAAATAACACCCTTTTAACTTTATTTTAGGTTTTTGGAATAAGAAATAATCACAGGGTGCTAAGTCAGGTGAATACAGTGGATGGTTCAACATACAGACATTATTTTTGCCCAAAATTGACGAACAATAAGGGAGATGTGACTGGGTACAATGTCGTGCAACAAACACGAACTGTATTCAGTCCGAAATTCTGGACGAATGCGAAGTATTTTGGCCATCAAATGCATTAAAACAACTAAGTAGTGCTAACCTGTAACTGTTTTCTCAGTTGAGACTAATTATTTTTGGATAATACCATTACTATCGTAGAATGTAATTAGAATTATTTTGATTTTGGATGGATATTTCCTCCATTTTTTTTTGTCTTGCGGTGAATTTTGTGACTTTCATTTCACACTTTGCCGCTTTGTCAGAATCATATTAGAAACACCAGGATTCAACACCTGTTACAATGGAATTTAAGAAGCTTGGATTGTTTTCAGTGGTTGAAATGATATCTCTGCAATGTGCACTTCTTGTTCCTTTTTGTTCCAGTGTTAAAGTGTGGGGAAAAATTCAGCACACACGTTCATTTCGCCCAAATCTCCATGTAGGATGGTTCGAATCGTTTCTTTATTGGTGCTTAAAGAGTCTTCCATCAATCTCTGTGACGCACAGAGATCGTTTACCACAAAAGTTCATACTTTCTCAATAATTTCAGGCTGTAGCAGATGAAATTGGTCTTCCACTACTTTGATCATATTCTACCTTATCCTATCCATCCAAAAACATTTGCAGTGCCCCAAAACATTCAATCTACGTAAACAACAGTCACTGTAAATTTGTTTCATGAGTTGGTAGGTTTCTGAAGTCCTTTTACCAAGTTTTATGTTAAATTTAATCACAGCTATTTACTCCATCTTAAAAATTCAACATGAAAAATATTCACTTCTTTATCTTTTTCTGGCAATGGACACTCGTCTTCTCTCAGCCACATAACTAAATGCGCACAACTTGTTGACAGCATGCCAGCAGATCATGGGTAATATGGCACATGAGCATTTACACTAATCGTGCCATTAGATCATGCTCTCTGGGACTAGTCTTTAAGTTATTTGACGCCCTGTGAATGTATATAGTAGTTTAGCATCCCTAAGGATATTTAGAACATATTATGAGTTATATCTACTCATATTATACTAATGAAAAACCATCTGATGCTGCTATAAAATATAAATCTCTCTCGATTGTCTTGAGTCAATATTGAAAAAAAATTAAAGATTAGAGCTAGAATATCAGATCTGAGAAAGATACTTTTTTCTGCTCTATCTGTCTGAGAAATTTCCCATCGGTAAAAATGTAGTCGTAAAAAAGATAAAAAGTCATTGCTACGTCCTTGTTACAAGTATACAAAGAATAATAAGTTCTTTAAAATCTTTAAAATCTCTTATTTCCAAGGATGGTGTTTGAAATTGTATTAAAGTAAAGTTTTTAAAATCGATTTTTTTTTAAAAATAATTTTACTGAAATAATTTTTTAAAGTTTTTATTTATTTTTTCTTTTCCATTTCAATAAAAAATATTTATTTGATTATTTTGCACTTTATTTCATTTCTTAAAATGCTTAATTTAATTGGAACTTATTGTCTAAGACACTATCACAAATATATCTTAAACGAAAGTATGAAACTAAATTTAATGTTTGTTTGTATACTCGAGATCGCGCGTAGACTAGTAAAAAGAGTGAGCACATTTTCTTCCATTAAAAATTAATCTTCTCGCATCTAAACTTTTAATTGCGAAACATTTCTACCGAACTGTGAGCGTTAGAGAAAAGCTTCGTCATAACTTTCTATTCTGAGAAGACAAACAGAAATTAGAGAGAAGAGGATTCAGAATTAATCACAGAAGTTTTTAATGTGTTTTCGTGTTATAAATATTCTCGTGACTTGTCACTGGGGGATGGATGGAGGGAAAAAAAAGTTTAACGGCTTCGTACACCATACGAAGAAACGAAAGCGAGGACTTAAGGAAAAAAAATAGTTTTGAACATTTCTTTTTTAAGTTTTTATTTTCCTAAACCCCAGCAGCTTTTTTTATAAGTTCTACTCACAAAGTGTTAGTCATGGTAATATAATTCAAGTATTCCTTTGTAGGTTATTTTGCGACTAAAAAAATTATCTACTTTTTTCGACTGTTTTTTTTTTTTAATAATTTTTTTTTCTCTTTCATCTGTAGACGTATTGTAACTATCTTTACTGAATGAATACTGGGGAAAAGAAATATTTCTTATTATATTTCAACTCTTTTTTTATTCTTCCCGAGGTTGGAGTTATTTTTTTACGATTTTTATTTGTTTTTTCCCCTTAAAAGGTTAGATGGAAAATTTTATATTTTTAGATTTTAAAGCAACCTATTCGGAAAAGATGTTTAGTAGTATATAGATAAAGGGAAAAATTAATTTTATGTTAGATACCGTCACAAAGGAAATGAATTATAGGTATTTATTTTCTTACGTGGTAAGCTATTAAATTAATTTTTTGTCAAAGTGAAACATCACTTTGTAATTTTAAATATTTATTACAATGAGAGAACACAAACAATATTATAGTTACGAGAAAAAATATCGGGTGTACATATAAAATTTCTTTAGTATTAAATTAACTATTTAGTGGTTCATTTTATTTCTCTATTAAATTTCTGGCAGTATTTTATGTTTTATTAACAATTAAACAATAGCATTTAAGGAAATATATTTTATTTTTCCGAATATTATGTTTACACTTAAAGTTTAGGGATGGAAAGAATACTTCACTAGGAACCATTTAGCGTCATAAAGAAAATAACATTTAGTGTTAATTATTTGCCGTGAATCATGTTGCAATGTACAAGGGGACATAAAATTTTTCACACCTGTAGCAGGTCCTCTTTTTGTCCCTTTCCGCTGCATTTTCTACATCGTCTATAGATGGAAATCATCTTTGGCATATGATTTGGCTAACCGCACATATTCCGGAACTACACACTTCTTGCTTGGAAGCTAGCAGAACATCCTTTCCTTTTTCTCGAGGACTATTCGTCTATTAGCTAACGAGCTAATGCTATACGGAATGTTATCTAATTTAAACTTTTGTTTCTTTTGTTCACTTTCCACAATAGGAACTATTTATGATGACAAGCTCAATAAGAAAATAAAAGATACGATGCCACAATTTTATGGATCTTTTTTCTATTTCGATCTTTCTTTTCTTTGATCGAAACG
>BMAO01024086.1:0-34313 GCA_019973975.1 Trichonephila clavata
TATTTTAAATGTTTTTTAATGCAAAAATCTACTGTTTTAGTTGTTTTTACATTCTTCTAAGGACTGAAATTTTTAAGTATTTTAATTTTAAAAAAACCATTAACTTAAAAACTATAATATTTGTTTTCTTTGGTGATAGGAGAGTGTAAAATCAGTTGATTTAACAAAAAACGATCTTAATTTTTAATATAGCAATGCATTTTCTTTATTTCCATGTGGATAGATGTTTCTATTTAAACAAAACAATTGATATAAAGAGTACTTACACACCTGGGCCTAATGAGTGTTAGTTTAGTCAAAAGGTTTTTTTCTTCAGGTTACATAATATGTAAAAAAGCTATTTATTTCTGGCATTGTTTTGAAATTTTTACTTAGAAAAATCTGTTATTTATCATAATGTTTCCTAGATATTTCTAATAACTTATTATTGAAGGGCTGAATTTTTTTAAATAAAAGTTAATTTTTTGCTTGTATATGATTTTAAGGAAACAATATAATGCTTCTAGAGAAACATAAATATAAATAATGAATCAAATTGCTTCTGGAACTAGTTCAAAATGCATACACATTTGTTTAACTATTACATCGAATTCATTTTTGCAGTTTTCAAAGATTTATATTTGCGGTAAAAGTTCGAAGACATGCAGTTTGTGATCAAATAATAGTTGCATTTTTTTTCCTCGAAAAGTAATATTTTTGTTGATACTTGCGTATTGTCGCCACCGTATTGGCGACATTATATAAAACGAAGTACATGGTTGCTAATTCAGCGCGTAGGACACATGCGAAATCGTTACTGCCAATTTGGCGAGTTATCTTTAACTTAGGCACTTTCGCGATAATATGCGAGTACGTAAACAAAATACTCTAGTAAACTAAATACGTAAACGAAATAAACTCCCGTAAAATCTGGCGTATAACGCGCACTTTTTATATTATTATTATTTAATAATTTTATCCCATTAAAGAAAGAAGCAACTGAGGAGCCTTGGCTGTCGAGTAACGAGTGTCTGCATCATAAGTTTAATAAATGGAGTTTTCTTAATTGCTTTTTTAAACCACACGATACTCTGATATGAGGGTTATGTTATTTTTGCATAAGGAATCTTGTAACCAGTGCACACGCTTTGAAAATATTAATCATGTTTTTCATCAACAATAAAAATATTTTATTTTTCTTTAGCATATTTAGCAATTAATTTCAAACATATTCTGTTTTTTAATATAGATCTATCAAACTTTTCAGAAATGAACAATAATTGACAAACATGTTTCAAAATTTGTTACTGAACAAAAGCTTGGAATAAAATTGAATATTAAATTATTCTGTATTATTACATTTTAATAATAAATAATCGTTCTAGGCTTCGTATTGTAAAATCACAAATCTACTTATTTCAGTTTGAATTCTTCTTGATATATATCTTATAACATAGCAAAAATGAATTGAAAAATTAAAAGATCCAAATAAAATATTTTGCATTTTTTTTCCCTTTAGATTCTTAGAATATTTATATCGCCCCCCCCCCCTTTTTTTCTAAAGTTAAATATTTAAGTGTAGAACAAGGTAATAAAAATAAAGAAACTTTTTTTTTTGTTAAAACTTTATTGTCTTGTGTAGACAAATTATCACATTTCACATTCACAACGTTCAAATAAAGAAATAAGTATATTTAAATAAATAACATTTTATAGGATTATAAAAGCTGATTTGTCAAGTAGTTCATGCAAATACATATATGCAAACAAAAACAATTATACACATAATATATAGAAATAAATTTAATGTTATATTAGGAAATAACATGATTAGAGTATAAAACTTATTAATATTAAAAAAAAATGAACATCTAACACAGTCGGACCTCTATTTAACAGTCACCAAATACTGAAAAAAGTTCGTTATTTGAAAAATTCGTTAAATAAATTCGCCTTTTAATGTACTTTAGAAACCAAATAAAACAAATTTTAAATTCATAAACACTTTATATTATTTAAAAAAAAGCAATTATTCTCTCCACACATTTTTTTCTTCTTTTCTAAATTAATATCTATTTATCTATAAATTTTACCCATCAAAAAGAAATCTGCAAGGGAAACAAGAAAAAAAAAACATTGTCCAAGAATACATAGTATTTTAGCTTAAAAAAATAATTTTACATTAATCAATTTTAATGTGACATTTCTAATTTGAACCATACATTATTTTATAACCAATAATTTATGCATGCATCACCACATGTGTCCTTAAATTTAATTACTGATTAAATCTGTTAATTTTATTCGAGATTTTTATTTGAAAAATTAGTTCTTTTATTGCTCTAGATGAGTTAGGCACCTGGTAAAACCAGTTCCAGACCCTTGATCCAAATAAAAAGTGTGAAAAGAGAGAATAATTTGAAATGTCCAGAATTTTTTTTAAAAATAAGGAGGAAACAAATCAAATCCCAAAGAAAAGGTTAGTTAAATAGAAAATGTATTTTGTTATTTGGAGGTTATTTTACACAGAAAACAATGAAATGTTCTTGGTTCTTGGAAAAGGTTCACAAAATAGAGGTTCGTAAAATGGAGGTCAGACTGCACAAATAAAATGTATATTAGCACAGCAAGCATTAGAGGAAATTAACACATGAAGTTTTCTATTTAACATAAACAAATATATAAAAAGGACATTTTCCACATAATACATCACACCATTTTAGCAGGAATAGGTGAAAGGAAGAGAAGGCACTGAAGCCTTTCATTACGAAATGTGTGAGAAGTGTTTGAATAATGTTTTGTGCAATACATAATACAGCAGCATATATTGCTTTGTATCACTAGTAGTGACATAGAGATTGCATATTGGTATCACATATACATTCCAAAAAACTTTGCAATAGTTCAGACATAATTTCTCCCATATCTACCTGTATCTTTTAAAGTGGTAGGTTATAGTTACTCATATAGCTGGTTTTTTCAATGCAAATAAAAGCAGAACTATGCATTTAATAGAATAAATAAATACAAAAGTTGTAAGTTCTGAAATTATTTACTAAAGATCCCAGTAACCATTTCAAACCTAAGTAATAGAATAATTAATAACTCTTTATTAATTTAATAAAAATTTTATAAAATAAACCTTAATTATTGCAGTAGTACACATGTTTTTTAAAACTAAATTAGAATTTTTAATTAGCATTACACTATACACCATGTACCAAGGCTGCTCTATGAATTATGAGGCTAAAATACCAAGAAAAATTGGAAAAAATATAAACAAATTTTATTCGTGTAACAAATGTAGGGAAAAAAAAAATTAAAAAACAAACAGATTTTACAAGACTGTTGTCAATACAAATGCAAAAATATATTTAACATTCAAATAAAACACTAAATGGGTTTATCATGTAGCACTAAAAGGATGTATTTAATTAAGTATATTTTCCCATTCACATAATTTAAGGGAATTACTTATAAATAGACATGGAATATATGGAAATATCACAATTTTCAAGATTATCAGGTTTATCAATGTTACAGGAATATTTTGTATTAAAGAAGGCATATTTTGAAAGAAGCAAAGAATTGAAACCATTATTCAAATATTTCAATTACTTTAAACCAATTTTACTCTCCTCTTTTATTTAGTTTTTCTATATAAAAAACAAACAATAAAAAGCAAAAACAAAAAATTCTAAACACTCTATATTTTAAAAAAAAACAAAAAAAAGCTCTATATTTTAACTAAAAAAGGAAATAGCAAGTCAATGTAAAAAAAAAATTCAGTTAAACAAAAAGCAGAAAGCTCATCACTAAATTTCACGTTATTAACGTCATGTATTTACATATATATCTATACAAATAAATAAAATTGAAGTGTCTGTTTGTAATTTCAAATTAGCAGCTTTTTACTTAATGCACTAAAAGTATATACGGTACTCATAACAAAAAACCAATTTTTAAATTTTTTGTCTGTCTGTTTGTTCCGGCTAATCTCGGAAACGGCTGGTGCGATTTTAAAAATTCTTTCACTAATGGAAAGCTACATTAACGGGGAGTAACATAGGCTATATTTTATTCCCGTATTCTTACGGGAACGGAAACTATACGGGTGAACGTGAAACTGAATGCCAAGATGAACGCCAAGCTGAGCTAATGAAGTCGTTGTTTTGGTTACTGGCGACCGATGCTCTTCATGAGACATAATAGTGTTACGCGCACATGATAATACGCTGACACGTGCCATATATTTTTTTTTATGATAGTTATCTCACTGTTCAGTTAAGTAGAGCATCGGCTGTTTCGTATGCACTTTTAAAAATAATAAATCAAGGCTTCATAAGCAAAAAGCAATGCAAGAAACAAAAAATTGATAAGTTTTACGGTTAGTTTTAATCCTTTCTTTTTTTTATTTACATTTTTAGTCACATTTAAACAATAATTATTTGCTTAATATTTATATTGTAATCGAAGAATAATATTTTTCAAGGTATCTTTCATTTTTCTACCTCTCTGTTTTTCTTAATTCAAATTGTTCTTAATTTCTTAATTGTGAGTTTCTTTAATGTGGCGTTGTGGGGTCTCAAGTGGCGTTATAGATAATTATCCTCATTTTTAAACTATTAGACGTACAGTCTTGAAATTTGATAAGCAGATTCCTTTCGTAAAGTAGAGAACCGCTACAAAATGGGTTTCGCGAATATGAACTACCAAGTTTAATTTCGGGAGATTAAGAGGCGTAATTGATAAATATTTCCATTTTAAACTATTTGATCATCCTGCTTGAAAATTGGCAGGCATGTTCCTTTCATGGAATAGAGTTCCTCTAACAAAGAGTAAAACGAAAATTGACCCCAAGGAGGGTTGCGAGGGGTCAAGAGGAGTTACAGAAAAAAATTCATGTTTTTAATTGTTAGACCGATATACTTGAAATTTGTTAAGCATGTTTCTTTTGTTGAATAGGGATCCACTAAGAATGTATTTTAAGCAAATCAAGTTCTGGGGGGGGGGTGCAGGGGGTTACTGGGACGTATTGACAAAAAAAATTACTTTTTTCGAGCTACAAGGACTATAATAATGAAATTTGGTTTGCATTTTTCTTTTGTTGAGTTGAAATCCACTAAGAGCGGTTATTTTGGAAAACGGCTCTCAACGGGATTACGGGGATATTGATAGTAAAACTTTTTTTTTTTTTTTCCTGTTAGATTTAGACTTGAAATTTGGCTTGCATGTTCAATTTACGGAGTAGAGATCCAAAGAAAATTGGTTTTGCGGAAATCCACTTGGTTTTTGGGTTACGAAAGAGCAAACATCATTCTATGCTTCAATTTTAGAGATTTTTAGAAAACACAAATTAGATGAGTTCTGCACCTTTTTTTTATCAACAGGCGACAGTTACAGGTATAAGTATATTTTTCAATACAATCGAATTCTTAATGCAGGACTTAGATATCAATAATTTATACATATATATAAGCAGTAAAAATTTATAAAACATCATGAAATTCCCAGCGAAGCGGGCTGGTAACAGCTAGTATAGTATAATAAAATAATAAGTAAGAAAGTTGTACTACCTACAAGGCTAAAAAAGAAAGAAATTGAATTCCAAGAAACATAACAATTGAAGATACCAAAAGAGTCTTTGGACTAAAATGGAGACCTATTATGATTTCCAAAGCTGTCGCTGAATTCGGACAGCAAAATTAGGGTTAAGCAATACTTTATGGTACCACCTTCCCCATACAGCATATATATACAAGATATAATGGGAAAATACACTCATTTTTAAACAATGTTAAATTATTTTTATATAAAATGTACACAAAGAATTAACTTTTCATATTAAAAAAAAATCTTATGGAAATAAGATGCTACAGAACTCAAATGGATGTTATACCTCCAAAATCCCATTTAACAAAATATGTACTCATTTTACATAAAAATTATTTTCTCAATTCTAAATGTCGACAATTTGAAAAGGAACCATTTTATATAAATAAAAGTTACTCTTAAAAAGCAAAAACATTAATGTTTTATATGTATAATGGATTTTAAAACAAATATATTAAATGAACAGCCAGATTGATACATGGAGTTACTATGAAAGAAGTTTAAATATTTTAGGTATGGTAAAACTATTCAATGCATATAATCTTACATATTCAAAACTTTTTCACATTAATGCTCGTTAATCAAATAAAGTATAATTAAATTATAATTAATAACTAAAAAATAAGATTATTTTATAATAAAAATACATGAATTTTATCCTGTCATGAACTGTACAGTCTTTAACAGATATTTAACGCTTTGAGTAGTTAAAGTACTCAACAGTCTTCACACAGATACATTCACAGTTTTAATACACAGATTTAAGCACACAATTTACAAGCATATACATTAATATCTAATACAATTGATATGGCACTTAAATACACTGGAATGTTGCAAGAGGGACCTTCCCTCTTTCAAAATAAGCATTTTTTAAATTTTTTTATTTTGACATAGTTTATAAGTAGCTCAAAAGAATCGTTCAAAAACTAATTTATAGTCAGATTAAATTAAAAATAAATGAAAAAACCAGGAATAATTTGAATCAAAATTCCTTACTTCAATATGAATTAATAAGTAAAACATCAAAACAACATACTTATTATATAGGGTTTTGCTTTTTGTAAACATAAAAGTGGAAATATTGCATTTGTCATTTTTTACAGGTATTGTCAACTTATAACAAGAAACAAAAATTTCAATTTCAAAACAGTAAAACTAAAATATACAGTTGAAAAAGCATTGCACTTGTATAGAGAAGGAAACAGTTATGTCAGATTACACACTCTGATTTAAATATAAATTCTTTATAAGTCAACATTCATTACAATTTAAACACCAACTATCAAAAACCACACAATTACATTAAATAGGACTTTATCTTGGCAAAATTTAAACCATGAAGACAATATCTGGAAGCATTTCTGTTAGCAATATTCAACTTAATATTAACAAAATTAATACAGATAATGACCATAAATGTTCTCTTTCAGGCAGAGTATATCATTAAGATTATTTACAAAAGAAGAAAGACTTCTAAGAATGATAAGAAAATAATAATGATTTCCTACTTTCATATTTAATTAATCTTTAAAAAAATTAAAAATAGATGAATAATCTCATAGTACATAATGTCATAAAAGAATTGCCATGACATATATGAAATAGTTTCATGTATTTTAAGTAAAAATAAAGCTCTGAACACAAATTATATTTACATTGAATTTTGAAATATCCTTAAAATACATGATACTTAAAATACATATAAATTATACAGCTAGCAGCATTTAAATATGAATTGACCAGAACTTAAATTTAAAATATTGCAAATTAGATATAGCAATAATGTTAAAATTACAAAACTTAATACTTTTTTTAAAGAAAATAATACATATAACTTGAAAATAAATCTATTAATAAATACATTATTTATGAATACCATAGCATAGTATAACACTAATAAAAAAATAAGATAAAAAATATTTTTAAAAAAAACTAAAACCTGAGAGTAAAATAAGAACTGAATTTTTCACAGACAAGAATACATAAACAAAAAAAGTAAAAATATTGATCCCACATTAAATTTTTAAAAATTTAATAAATTTAAAAATTCAATAAATAATCGAATTTTCTATTATTTTTACCTTTATTACAAATCCAATAAACTAATTAACATTTGCATAAATATGATTGATTGAAACAAACCATTATTCTTGTTCTAAAGTATATATCAAGATAATATATACAAAACTTATAAGTATCAAAAACTGCTTTGAAAATTATTTATATTTCCTTATATTTAGCAAGAAGGCTCGTATTTAAAAGTTCAAAATAATGTATCACAATAATTATGTTATTCACATCATGTGCATTGAAACTGTGCACGTCTAAGTAATACAGGTGGCAAACTATTAAGGTATAACACTAAATAGACTTAAAAAAATTATTTTCCCTTAAGTCTATATATTTTAAGATTTTGTGGTGAGATTTCTAATCAAAACATCATTATTCAGCTATCAGATCATTTGTGCAAGGAGTGGAAATCTAATAATATAACATATTTGAATTTAAATAAATTTAACGAGGAAATACAAAGATTACTAGTCTATTAAATAAAAATAGCATCTCTCTTTTCTTTTTCAAGGAAATTTATAAGCAATTCTAGAACACACATGCCAAATATTTAAATATACATATATAATTATAGTATATATTATAACATATCAGTTAAGAAAGGACAATTTACTAATTTTAAAAAGTTAATAGCCTTAAGAAAACTGAAAGAATCTTTTTCACATTGAATATATATTTATTTTCACTAACATATAATTTAGATTATAATTAATTTTCAAGAAAAATTGCACAACACATGATTTTTATGTATTTTCATAATTAATCTTACAAAATAATACTAGCCACATACATGGGGAAGGCTATTTGAAAAAAAGGATAGAATAGTTTAGCACATTGATAAACAAATTTAAGCCAAATATTCATTTTATACAAAACTTGACGGAACTGTGAAAAAAATAATAAAAGCATTTTAGATGACATTTTTACAAACTTCATTATTAAAAAAATAAAATTATGTGATAAGCTTCATTTTTTTCAAATATTAACACATTTGATATGATTCATTAATTTATTATCACTTCATATAAACAAAACCATACATTTAAACAAATCATTCAAATTTTTAAAAAGATTGATTTTTAGCAACAATAGTAAACATTAAGAAAAAATGAATAAATAATCAAAAATTATATTAAAAAATTGAATGGTTTTTGACTCCGTAAATACTTAGACAATAGTATTTTGTTCCAGAACTATGAAAAAAATTTGTTCTTTAAAAAGTAGTTGTAAAATGTTGAGATTTGTTTCATAATTACTCAATACATTTAACCAAAAAGATGTAGCCTAGTGGTTAGAGCATCGGACTCCAGACCTGAGGGCCTGGGTTCGATGCCCGATGCCACTAAATACCACCGAGTATAGACGGAGTACGTGCTCGTTAAATCAGTGGGTCCGAAAGTCTTGTGGGCGGTCGCAGCAGAAACCACGAGTGCAGGGGGCTGGAGAATATTTCCCTCCCCTTCAGTTCCTTGCCAAAATTGTGGAGGTGGAGATAGGTGGTGTCGCCATCTATCGTTAAGAAGTCCAACCTGTCTCACAGGCAATGGCAACTTTCATTCCTTCCCTGCGGGAAGGACACAACAACAACAACAACCGAAATGATAATGGAAATAAAATACAAATAAAAATACCTATAAGTACAGTTATACAAACAAATTTTAGTAAATTAATAACCAGTAAAATGGTTCGGTAAAAGCCTATTAGGTATCTTTTTACAGCAAATAGATATAAACATTATATATCTATATATAAATATTATAAAATTCAAAAATAAATATTTAGTGCCAGATTGAAGTTTGACATGTATGATCTAGAACCCATAAAAATGATCCGTTTGAAAACATGTTCCCAGAGAGTTATAAATATAATTTGAAACTTAATATGTTTATATTTTTAATATTCAACAAAAAAATTATTCAAAATTTGACATTTTCATAATTTATGTTAAAAACAAAAATAAATATATAATTTGAGCTTGATTGCATGCTATATGTGGCAGTAAACTACATTTAAAATATCAATAAAATAACACTGTAAAAATCAGTTTTTAACAAAGACTAGCATTCAATCACATATAGAGACATATGATTGTATTTCACTTTGACTTGTTATTCATAGCTTTTTTATCCAAGAACTTTCTCAGTTTTGTTGGATAATCAGTCATTATACCAGTTGCTCCCAATTTAAATGCACGTTCAAAATCTTCTTCGTCGTTCAAAACCCAAAAGTAGGTCTAGAAATAAAGTAAATGCTAAACTAGCAACCAATACAACTGAATAATAATTATACAATGACATTAAAAAAATAAATTTGTGATTTTTAAAATAATATATGATCCATTAAAAGTAAATTACAAAAGTAGAAAAACTTAGTAATTAATTCAAAAACAACCCATATTTCAATACTCCTTTTTAAAGTGAAGTTATACAGAAACTCCTAAACTGTACTGCACAATAGATGTTGTTAATGTCTGTTATATTTAATTAACATATATGTATTTTCCCTCTCCTTTCTAATTTTTCATTTTCAGATCTTTTTTATTATTATTTTATGGATATGTTTTGAGGGATTTTTTCCCTCTAAAAGAGTTCCAGAGGCATAACTACCTGAATATTACAAAGAACTGTAATTCAAATTCTTTCATGACAATCATCTGCATTGGAAAATTTTTGAAGGAACACTTTGATAGTGTTGAGAATTGATAATTTAATGCAGGATTTTTGTTTTAGATTAGCCTATACATGCTATTTTTGAAACTTCTTTAGAAAACTTTATATATACATTTTTAAGAAATACTAACACAATTATTTTTGCTATGGTAACAAATGTATTACATTGTTTTTACATATTAAAAGAATAATCAAATTGTAACCAAGTAAACAAAGAAAAAGTTTTATTTTCACTTTAGAAAAATTAAATAACAAAGCATGCGAGAAAAATGTCAGGTTAAAAGATTCATGGTAAAATTAATTTCAAATCATCTTTTAGTTTCAAAATAAAATAAATTTCAAATATAAGAAACTATAAACTTTAAAAATATAATAACATCTGAAAAAAAAATTAAAATTTTTTGTCTTTCAAATCTTGATTTGAAAGCAAATTAGTTTTGGAATAAAAGACTTAATACAAAAAAGAAAGAAAATGTAAGCCAGATTTAAGTTAAGATTTCAAAACAGAAATTTGACTGTAGCATTTTCTAAAGAAAAAGGATTAAAATAAATATTTTAAATTTTAAAAAATCATTTTGTACTACTAAAATTAACACGAAGAATAGAATGGAGATTATCAGTTTTCAAATATTTAAATTTAAAAATATTCAAGCTATTTTACAAAAATTAGATGTGAAATTTATTTGTTCATGTGACCTAAACTTGATTTATGAGAAAGAAGCACCATAAAAGCATGTATCGGGGAATAAAAATTTTTATTATAAAACACAAATATATACACTAAACTCATGTTAATCCAGATCTCACTAAAAAGGATGTCATTTAAACCAGATAGTCATTTAAAAAATCAAAATTAATAAGTGCAAGTAAAAAGCTGTGTTTAGAGTAAATGACCATTGGTTTCTCAGTGTTTAAGTTCAGTCAGTGAGGATCAGCTTGGACAATCACAATATTTTTTCAACATAATACCTAATGTATTGATTTGATTCCTCTCTTGCACAATTATCTACCACTGTGCTTTGTCTTATTACAAAATATATATCCTTCTTAGTGCACAGAGTATTTAACAATGTATCTTGACTCATTTTACAGGTTATTTTGTTTGTTCTGTGGTTTTACTGATGTAGATAACCTAGGAAGTCGCCCATCCGGTATAGTGGTTAGCGACGCTGGCTGCTGTGCGGCAGGGCCTGGGTTCGAATCCCGGAGAAGACATGGATGTTTGTAAATGTATAGTGCCTTTGCGGCATGGGGGTACTCTAAATAGCTGTCGAGCCGCAAGTCCTCTCGTGTGGTTGGTGGAAGGGGAAGAGAGGTGGGAAACCCGACCACTCCCAGGGTGATCTCCCTCAAAATTGGGGTGGGACCGAGCCAAAACGTACAGTCACTTCATGGTGCTCAAAGCTACGGCTAACGGCAAGCGTACAATATAGCCCGATGCCATGATGAATTTTGTGGGCCTCGATCTGACTTTGTCAGACAGGTGGCATTAGCAACAACAACAACAGATAACCTAGAAACCTAACTAGAACAGATTTATGGGTTTCCATTGTACAATGTGTCTTTCATTTGCTCTTTTAAACAAAAGAATTAACAAATTAAGAAAACTTCAATTTTTAAAAAAGTTTGGAAAAGTAAAAGAAAGTAATCATTCTCCTTTTTTAATACTAAACAAAAAAAAATCCATTTATAAAAAGAGATTATTTCTAAGTAATAAGTACATGAAATTTTTTTACATATCTTATTTCTGGAATAATTTATTTTTACAAATAACTTATTCTATAGATTACTATGAATCTGTTATTAATAGATTATTTGTATTTAGTTTTATATGCAGTTTTGTATATTATTTATATTCAGTAATCAAAAGCAATAATAAAGAAAATTATATTATAAAAATTAGTTTAATTCATGCTGTTTCTTCTTTAATCCTGATACATTGCTACATATAAAAATATTTTAATATAAAACATCTAGTAATGAGGTTGAAATGTCTAAAAATATTTTATTAATGCGGAAAAGTAAAAAAAAAATAAGAATACACTTACCTGTATACCTCGTTTAGAAAGATGTTCAAATAAAGCTTTCCTCATAAGTAACCTAAAAATCACAAAAAAGGAAAACATTCAATTGCTTTAGTTATAAAATGTAAAAAAAGTACTATTTAAATATATTTTTAAACACGTCATAATATTAATATTTTACTTTATGAAATTATATATTATCGATTATATTTCTTTTTCTAAAATAGATATTATGTATTTCAACAACATTATACAGATCTTTTTAAAATGTACAAAAGAGCTTGAACTACACAAATAATACATTTTTAACCTTTTTGCAATGATGTACTGATAAACAGAAAACATTTTAGAGACGGGTGTGTCACATAGGCATCCATCCCACCAGAAGCCGGATGGTGCACCAGAGAATCAATTTCATACTAATCTACAGGACAGATCATCCCCAAGGAAAAGTGCATTGAATGGTCTACCTCCAGATAAGGAGGTTTGAGACTGGCCCATATATGACACACCCACTGCAAAAGGATTACACAGAAAAATATCTCAATTTACATGCAAATTTAAAATGTCAAGTCATACATACATTTCTTTAAAAATATAGTTTTTAAAACTAAATAACATTCCCTAAAAAAGTAACTTTTCCCTTTAACATGTCAAGTGATAACTCAATTAGTAATAGAGTATACAATTTGAAATATAGGACAAATGTTGTATAAAAAAAACTGATGCACTCATAAGAGTAGAGCACAACTTGAAAACTTCAGTTCAGAATGAGATTTGGTAGTAATATACAATTATAACAAAATTTCTATTAGGATTTATTTATTTATCAATTTCGACAAATATTTTGAATTATATTCCTATTTAATAATAACACAACATTTTTAATGGTTTTTAAATGAGAATAGTAATTAAAACTTATTATTTATAATCAATTAAAAGTGCATTTTAAATTAATAGCTTTAAAATAGAAAAATTATTTTACTAATTTTAACTCGCTTCTTTAACTTGAACAGTTTTTTAAAAATAAAATAAAAGTATCTATGATTTCAATCCCAATAATTTTAGGTTATTATATTTACATAAATATTATTACAATTTTTAAAATTATTAGAAAAAATTACTTAAAAGCAGGAACAAATCTGGACAGTCCACTGTTTCCCTCTCTTGTTCTGATGTGATATAATTACTGTAAAATCCAGCATATAACGTGCACCTATACTTTCAAGCTGCAATTTTTAATTTTTAGGTATATTTGCTGTATAGTGCCTATACTCTTTTTTGCGAAAAAAACCTGAAATGTATATGCATAATGCTCTGATGTTTTGAAGTCATTTATTCAAGGTATTATTCCAAGCTTTTGAAAAAATAGCATGATTGTAGAACTACAACCCTTTAAGTTCATAAGGGAAAAAAATGTTATTCCTTTTAAATAAACAGTATTTCAATCTATGTAAAAGTCTAATTTTTTTCTAAGCTTATCTTTTTTTTTTAAAGCTCTTATTTTTATACCCTGCGTATAATGAGTACCCGTAAATTTTGAGCTTATTTTTTTGTGTTAAAAGCGCACGTTATATGCTAGATTTTACAGTAATAGTATTATTATGGAGCTTGAGTACATAAATTGAATGTTAGCTAACTGTTTCACATATTTAAAACAATTCATTAATTTCAATTCTGGATTTTAAATAAACAGCTTCATAATATAGAAAAAATTAATAGATTTATTTAAATTAAACTGATAAACAAGTACTTATATGTCTGAAGAAAAGAAGCACATTAGTGCATGGGGAGGAGAAGGACATAACCTGCCCCAATAAGATTTCAATCATGAAAGGATGCCAATTTTGCATCTGGAAAAAAAGAGTGATATTTGGAGTTCAAAGTTTTTTAAACAAGTCGGTTTGACAACTTCTAATTCCAAAACCAGTAAGCAGCTTACATAATTAGCAAACATCAACAAATTTGTTTTGAATATGCAATTCATTTACTTCTCACCATCACTGCCCATTTCTCAAGAGATAAAACAAAGTAAAATTTAATAAGGCACAGCCCTTTTTTAACAGGTTGCACTTGAAACTTAAAAAACTATTTTCTTAAAATTGTCTGCCCAGTGTACTTTATAACGTCTACAAATAGATACCCGTTAAGTGTACTACTAATCTACCAAATTTCAGCACAAACTGAATTTTGCAAGTTAAGCCTATCTTGCATCAGGAAAAAAATGATTATTATAATAAAATATGATGTTCCTCATAGAATAGTGAAGTCAAAATATGATATTAACATTAAAGTACTTATCAATATCAACAAGTGTACAGAATTTAAATCTTATTCTTTACCATTAACCTTAAATCATAAGTCAACACATTAAAGAGATCTTCTCCAGTAGCATAAATATTATATTTGAATATAGTTAAAAAAAAGTTGGTAATCTGTAAACTTGAAAAAATAATTTTTATAATTTAAGTTGTATTCATGTAATTTCTATAAATATTTTTTTCTAAGTACATACTTATTATGCAGATTAATTAAAAGATTGATATGGGGGGGGGGACTCAAAGGAGATTTTACACAAATAAGATATTTCATTTTCAATTCAAAAAATATTTATTTATGACAAAGAATAAATTATTCTAAAAAGAATCTCAAATTTCACTACATAGATAAATCATAGCTTCAAATTTGAAATAAATTACAAAAGCATTACTATTTTCAAAAACAAAATTTTTAGTATTCTTTAAACTATATTTCAAAGACACAATGTGTTATTAAAAATGCAACTTTAAGAGGTGGCCAGAAAATTATGCAAATTTCAGAATAAATTCATCTCATTGAATATGTATATGATATGAAATACACACCTTTCTGACATATGTTGAGTAGGATATAAAGAAAAGAACATGCAGAATGAGACATCCAGAGATATCATTCTGAAAACTTTTCTTATATCAGACGAAATGTGTGATAGCTAAAAATACTAGGATATGACCAGTGGAAAGTGTATAGCATGGCCAGTTCATAAGATAAATGATTATTTTACCAGGCAATGATGATTGGACTGAAAAGAGCTAGTTGGTCCATATACCAAATCTCAACTGAACTCATCTAGATGCATCTATGGGACACCAATTGTGGCAAAAATGATTCAAAAGAGGAAATGTAGCAAATTCAAGGTGCCCCAGTCATGCCAGCATGCATGGATCAACACATCCATCAACAAACAGCAATGAACCCAAAAGCCACTGCCTCTATTTTTGTAGCATTTTCTAGACATTGATGTTCCCATATCAAGAGCAGAACCATTACTCATTGAATGGTCAGCATTCATCAAACAGACCATTTTATCAAATCATCATTACTCATTAAATAGATGCCATGAATGGAATGCATTCATTGCATGTATTAAGACTGCAATTGACTCCACAACCAGGGTTTCAAATGGGAACTGAACCAAAAAACATAATTTTGGTCAGAACAAAAACCAGAACTGAATTGAAAAGAAAGATTGGTTTATTTTGGTTCGATATATTTTCAGTCATTTTGTTACTGTAACTAACTTATCAATATTTTCTAATTTAATATCAACCATATAATTATATCATTATTACATGTACAATGCTTCTGGATTTCCTGTTTTGATGTTCACTAGTGTCTTTCTGTTTCAGCTTAGCTCAAAACTACTTGTAGAAGGCAGATTTAATTCAATTGAATGAACTAGAAGTATAGATGATTTAAGATAAAAATATACTTAAAATATAATTATTCATTTGGATATAAACTGAAAAACGTTATTTATGTTGGAACAAAAACTGGAACTGATTTGACTTGTTTTTTTTTTCAGTTGAGCTAGAAGGAAAAAAATTACAGTTCAAAGTCCTGTCCACAACACATACAATTCTGTTTATAATGATGCCAAACTAGATTAACATATATGATGGAATAGCTCAGGGTCATACTCTAACACAAGTTATGCTTCTATTTGTCCAACAATAAGCATTGTGTGCAATGACATAGTAAAAAGTCCTATCTATTCACAACCATGAAACATTTGACAGTACAATATCAAGGTTTAGAGCTCCAATGCAGACTATAGAAGGTCACTTCTGGTACATGTTCAGGCAACTATGACAGCCTAGCAATATGAGATGATGAGCAGCAGCCAGTGATACTCTTCTTGTTTTTGGAGGAGTGGGTGCCCTGTATCATTTACCAGCAAGATAATACCTGATCACACACTATACACATCATCCCCACATGCTCTGCAAGATATATAGCTATTATTCTTCCCAGATCTCTCATCAATTGAATACATCTGGAACATAACTGAACACTGATTGCACCAACACATTCAGATGACAAACTAGGAAAGATGGTTAGTAAGGAATGGAGAGGATACCATTCATACTCTCAATGATTCAGTGCCTATATATGTAGCTTCATTTATCGCTGTACATACTGAGCTGATGTTGTGTTCTCCCTCTCTAGTACAAGTATCATCTCAAAATAAACATTTATTGTTCATTGCTATTTCTCTCCCTCTCACTGCTGAGTTACATCACACTTTCTGGTCATTCCTTTTTGGTGTTGCATTTTCAATGTCACACAGTATAAAAAGACCAAACAAACCAATAGGTTTTAATATAGAAAACACAAGAGAAATTTTATTACTAAAAATAAACAGCATTAACAATAGTTTGACACAAGCTAAGAATGGTTTCAAAACCTATTGAAATAGAGTTAATGTACAAAATAACAATGAAGATGACATTACAAAAATATTCATAAGTTTCAAAATTCAAATACTTAAAAGTTACAAAAAATTCATTATTACAGCTTTAAAAAATTAGGAATAAGAAGTATGTACCTGTTATCTACAATGATAGGGGAAAATATATTCAATAAATAATTCAACTCACATTCAAAAACCAAAAGTTATAAAAAGTTAGTTAAAAATTTTTTAAGATTTAATTGAAAAATCAAAAATATACTCACTTATCTATAAGCCACACTATGTATGGGCTCCAAAATTTATCACGTGAAATCATCATGCTAGGATTTCTATGTAATAAATTTAAAAACACAATGTTTAATTATGCACATTATAAAAAAATTCATGAATTTTATACAATGGATTCTTATAGTATAAAAGTGTATAGAAAGCTTTATACTGCTACAATTTAATATTTTAATTCTTATATTAAAAGAATAATGAAATCCATAAAGATAAAATGCATTTTAAACAGTTATATAACATTTAAATGAATAAAAATGATATAAAAACATTTCAAATTATTTGAAATTAAAGCAGTTTAAAATAATTAATAAAATAATTTTTTAATCATGTTATTCAGTTGTTTTGCCATAATTTACTAATATATAATGTAAAAACAATAAAACTATCAGTTTTTCTTACTTAAGAATAACGGATGGCATAAGTAATTCTAGGCATGATTCTCTCAAAGGTATGAAAGGCAACAATCCATTGTAAGTGAGAAATACAAGAAATAAAACCCTTTTAGCAGAAAAATAAATAGGAATTTGTGGATTCTAGAACAAAATAAACACATACATAAAATTTTTGATTGTATAAAAATAATAAGAAACATTGTATTTTCTCACATCTATTGGTAACAAAAAAAAAAAAAAAAAAATAAAGAATTAAAAAGAGACAACAAAGTAAATTTACCAAATTATAACACTTCTTAGTAACATCATTGCTGAAATTTCCCCAAACAGTGAGATTTTCTCGATTGTATTCTTTAATAAGTTCATTAACCTAAAAAGTACCAAAAACAAAATATAAGATCTGAAACAAAATCCAGTTCCAAAAAATTATTACACAAATACAATTTCTTAGTACTTCTAAAAAGCAATGCACAAATAAAGTACTTAATGAATATATAAGAATAAATAATGATAAAGATAAATAGCATAATGCCACAGATTTTGTAGCACAATCTACCTTTTAAGTTGAAAGTTATTATATACATGGTGAGCTTACATATTTATATGTTAATTATGCAATATAACATGGATGAAATATTTTTCAATAATCTAAACAAAAAAAATAAATGAAAATTGTCTTTCTTTAAACTTAATAATCATACAAAGATATTGTAACCTATTTATGAAATGATATAATCATATGATCTTTTACAAAGCTAAAAGAAAATTGATAAATCCAGACACCTATTACAAATATTTATATCAAAGATTATGAAATGAAAAACTAAAGGTACAATTCAAAATGGATCTTTGTTATATTATCTAGTGTTTTACCAAAAGCACATATAAATTGTGGTATAAAATTACCTATAAACAATCTAATCTTTAGTGAAACAGCAGAGCAATTTAAAAAATCTATGTAGCAATATCAAAATTTTAATTATTGCTAAGTAATAATCGAGGTATCCGAATAAAACTTATTTTTCCAATTAATAAATTACAGCTATTATTATTAATTTGCTTGGTTTCTGGAAGCCTTTGATTGAAGTAACTTGCAGTATGGAGAAGATAGAAGCTCGTAGTGTGATTAAGTTCCTTGATTTGAAAGATTACAATGACCAGCAAATCCATGATAAAATATTGACTGTTTATGAAAATGATAGCATATCATATGAACTGTTTAGAGGAAAAACTATTTTCAAACATAAACATGCCCCTTGGACGATTCAAGAAGTTTAAGACATTACTCATGGACAATGCTGTCACACTGACAAAGTAAAGGACTTCATCTTATTAGTCATCCAACTGATCATGAAAGAGATTGTCCAGCAGTATGACAGCATTAAAACAATTACAAACAAAAACTACACATGTAACAGAGAGTCAGCACACAAAGTTCCACATTTACTGATTTCTTTTCACAGAAAAACAGCACAACTCTCAAGGAAGATGTTGAATTTTTGGGTACAAGCTGAAAAGGTAACTATAGCTATAAAGGTAACTTGGTAACTATAGATGAATCTTGGAACTATCAATATTATCAAAAGATCAAAAAAAGAAAGAAAGGAATAGAAGAATAACAACTCATTGTCATCAAGATGACAAAGGAAGTAATGCTGCACAGGAAGTAATGCTATCTATTTTTTGGGATACAGAGTAACTAGAGAAAAATCAAACCATCACTAGAGTTTATTACCACACATTTTTGAACAAATTGTGTGATGCACCAATCAAGAAATGGTGGAATATTATCACCAAACATGTTGTTCTAGTAGACTAAACACACACTCAAGATGTAGTTATGAAATCAAAGTCATGTCGCATTGAAATTTTGCCACATCAGCCTTATTCTCCTAATCTCACTCCAAAAGCAACTGTTTCTATTACCATAAATAAAAAAAAATATTGAAGGGTAATAGATTTAACGACACGACAGATATATCATTCAAGTAGTTGAACATAATCAGATGTTTTAAAATAATGGCTTTTGAAAATTCAAGAAAACACTCAAACAAATGGATAGCTCTTAACTGTGACACAAAATAACAAATCAAAATTAAAATTCTATTTTGATTATTTTTAGTAATAATTAAAATTTTATTATACTCCTTTGTATAGACCCAAATATAAACATATTTTAACTAAAACACAAACAAAACCATTTAGAAGATAAAAATAAATTTAAATCAAATATATATAATAAACCTTAATATAATTTTAAACACATATAACAAGTTACTAATTGTACTTCTTAATTTCAAGATTTTTAGTGAATCTGCTGATGAGATAAGAATACACTGGTACTCCATAAACATGCAATGACAATGTGTGGACTTTGAATCTCCATAAATTTACCATGCATCATGTTTCTTTATAAGAAAGGTTTTTACCAAAATTAGGATTCAACCTTGCAGTTCAAATAAAATATTAGTGGCCATAAGCTCAAGGCAATGACATCTTGATTAAGAGGGCCAAAAAACATTTATTTATTTATTTTTGTTATTGTATACTGTTTTAACCCTTTTAGCAAAATCTGATAACTTTTTTTTACAAAAGAAAGAAAATGACAACTTTAAGAACAAAAAGTTAAAAGTATATATATTTTGGCAGAAATTTTAACATACAATAGAACCTGTTTTTGTGCAGTCCTTTTTTATGTGATTTATTTTAAGCAATTTTATTTTTGTGTGATTTTTTTCTAAGTGATCTTTTTTTATGCAGTATATGAATTTCAACAGCTTTGGAGCCACTGTAATGCTTTCTATCCATGTACATATATACACTTCAAGGCACTCTGTTCATTTGTTATAAACAGTCTCCTGACAATGCACATTCAGTTGCTTTCTCTCAACATGTTAACAGCATGTGCTTGATTGAAGATGAAACTGTCAATGACAGTGACATTAGCAATAATTTGATGGATCATGAAGACGAACAAGAAGAACCAGATTCTTTGAGGGTGAATAAAATATACAAATATGCATGGATTTAACTTTCCAATAAACCAGAAAAGTATTTTCTTAAAATAGCTACCGATTCCAAAAGGAATTTTAAATTCCAAAAAGAGCTTCAATCATGCTTATCTGGTTATCGTGGACGTTTACCAACAACTGACCAACCAACCGTTATTGCAAAAACTCATCACCTACTTGATGATGCCAAAAAATAATCCAAATGAAATTGTATCTTCAAGTGATGAAAGCGAGTTTGAACTAATTCTTCACAAGAAGATGCTGGCTTTGGATTACGATGAGTAGCAGTGAATTATGTATGTGCATTTTGAAAATTTCTCCATGCATACAATGAGAAATTAAATGCTTTAAAAATGTTTCCATGTGTAATTTAATTACTTATTCTGTTATGGAAGTACTTTCTCATAAATTTTGTATATATTTGACGTATTTTCTGAGCGACTTTTTTTATGTAGTCCCTCTCCGCCGCATAAAAAAAAATTCTGTAGCATGTCAACAAAGTTGTTTGTTATAAGTAACTATTTATAACTTTTCAAATATTTTTTTTTTCATTTTTTCTTTTTATGCGTTCCCAGTCTACTGCACAAAAACAGGTTTTACTGTATTACATTTTAGTTTACTTCTTAAAAACCTACATTTTTATGTTTTAACATCAGGATGCAAATTTCAATGCGGCTGTTTCCTTTAGTTTTGATATTTGCACCTCAGTTAGATATATATGGACTATCACAAGTAGTGGACCAAGTTTTTGAGAGTTTTTATTTTTATTTTTACTCATGCCATTTTGCTGGTTCATAGATTTTTCCAATATGTAGTGTATAAATACCAGTCTCTGGATTTAATAAGTCCGATGTATGGTTGACAATTCCATGTTTAAGAAACCAGCCTTTTTCCTAGTTATTTCTTTTCATAAGCAAATCAGTAGTCAGAATGTTATTTTCTTCTTTAAGTTTTCATTTGAAATCTAACAATTTCATTTTCAGCAATTCCACAATTTTAAAAATCATGGAATATATATATATGCAATATAAAAATACCTTTCTAAACTCCTAATCTTCAATGTAAACTTATAAACTGTTTCTTTTACTGTATCTATGAACTCATCATCTCCAATTTCATATATAAAATGAAATTCAGAACCAGAATGGGAATGAAATGGTGAAACTCCATGGTCTTTGTGAAGCACTGGCACTGGCTATGCAAATCTGATACACTTTTTCACTGTGATAATTTACACATATAAGGTTATGGCAATACACAAATACTAATTCTATAGATTATGAAATAAACACTTTGACATATAAGTCAGACATACTTTATATCATACATATACTATAAAGAACATGAAAAAAATAGTTTTTTAGTATACAGCAGAAAATTTAAGAGATAATTCAAAGAACAATTTTTTACAAAATACTTAAATATGTTAGGAAATGTAAGTAATGATTAAGAAGTAAAAGTTAAAAATACAAGCAATTATATACATATGTAAAACAAATGAAAATATTCAAGGATTTATAAATTTAAAATAAAATTTGAAAAATATAAACACAATTATAAAATAAATAAAAACTGCCTTTAATTTAATATTTTTTTAACTCACTTTAGTTATAAGAGTATCATTGTTCACTTTAATATCAATGTTGATTGCCACTTGAGGAAATTTTTCGAAGACTTCCTTCAACAAGGGAATTTTCTTTTCTTTGTCTGGCAGTAGAGATTCACCTGAAAATATAGATTAAGAAACATTATAATAACATATTTAAAATTATCAATAGAAAACAATCCAATAATCTGATGTCAATCATTTCTAATAATTATCAGATCAATATGTTAGAGAACATAGATAAATATAAGGTATAACAATATGGATAACATTTAATTGTTTGAGTACCACAAGCCACTTTTGCCCTCTTTGAATTTCGTATCAATGCTGATACAGACAACCAATGGTGTGCACACAATCTGTCAAAATATGCTCAGCCTTTTAAATAATTTTAATGAACTTTAATAATTTAATATTTTTCATTTATTCATTTTTTGACACATAATCAAAGGAGCAATCATGCTCCTTGGCTCTTTTTTACTGTGTTTTTGCAAAATCCTTAGATACATGGTTAATATAGAAATATCTGATTAACTCAGAGAAATTAGTAGTATGTAGATAAATACTTCTCTCTTTGTGTAATATTATCAAAATGCTGTGGTCCAGCTCATGAACAGAAATTGGGATGTTTGTTGAAAATTACTCAAACCATTATTACTTTTGATTCTAATGCTATTTTACTGCTTCAATAACTAGCAAGGATATTAGGGTTTTTTTTTAAAATTTTAGATATAGGATACGCAGTGGTCAAATCTTTTGTAACTAAATTCTGCATGTCAAAACAGATTGATATATTTATAAGTTATTCCAAAGTTTCAATCTTTACTTTTTACTTATTTTTTTTATTCCACTTTATTTTATAACTAGTAATAAATTATTTTATGAATATTTTATCATGAATTTTTTGAATATTTTATCAATACCAAATTTGCTTTTCTGCAAATGAAACTATTTGGTTAATTTTTTAAAGAGCAAAATTACTTATAATTCATTTGATCATGATATCCTTACAATGAAAATAAAACTCTCATAAAAAGAATATATTTTTCTTTTTGAATTACTAGTACATTAGGCAGATACTGTCTACAAATCATGGACATCAATAAAAATGTACAAATCAATACCTTTTATATTTTTTAGCATCTATAGATTAATAATATTTATCAATGTTCTAATTTCTAATAATTTCTAAAACTTATGTAATTATAATACCATAAATTATGTAAGTATCAAGACATAGAGTATAAAATATAAAATAATAAAGATAAAATATTAAAGTTTACATGAAATTTAAAACAAAATACCTTATACAAAGTATCAGAAAAATATGTGAATTATTTTTTCCCCTTGTAAAAAACAGATTCAAAGTTATATTATGTTAAAATTGTTTGGTTGGTTTAAATATTGCAAAAATCGTATTCAGCCAAACTGCACCAAATACTCAAATAAAAAGAAACTTGATTAAGACAAAACTAAGAAATGGCTAGAAAAAGAAAGAAAAAACAAGAGCATAATAAGGATTGAAAATGGAGAATGATCACTTAGGATATCCGGTGGAGAGATGTCATCTTTGCTTACCAAAAAGAACAAGCATTAAAAAAAAAAAGAGGAAAAGATCACTTAAAAGTCTTAAATGCTGTACATGATAAAGAGAGTAAAGCCTTAAAGAGAGCTAATATGTATTTTCTGAAATTAAACATTTCAATAAATAATTTTATAAAAAAATAGAAAATAATAAATATGCAAACATAGTCATATCTAAAATTAAAATATTCTCTTTACAAAAAAATAATTTTATGAAAAATGAAATTGCAATTTATGAAGAGAAATAAAAGTAATAACCTCATTGCTATACTGCCCCTAATAAAAAAATTCTTAAAATAGAGGTTCATAAAATGGAGGTCTAACTGTATGTATTAATAGTTTTATATACAACACAAAGACAATATTTAAATGATATCAATAACTTTAGATATCGAAATATTTTTACATTGACATATAGGCATACTTAAATTAATATAAAGTTACAATTTAAAAGTACTTAAATATAACACAACAAGTAGAAAAAGCTATATTTATTATAGCTACAATATAGTCTAACAATATAGTCATGAAAAAAATTAATAAATTTAAATGCACTTATGTTCTACTGGATTTTAAGAATTGAGAGATAAATAATCAAACAAAATTAAAATAAATGATCGTCCAGTAAAAATAATGCACTTTAAAATTCTTACCTTTGTTCAAACCTATATCTCTTTTCAAAAGAGGCAAGTCCTGTACAAAGAGAAAAACAATAAACATTAACAAACTAATCAATTAATATAAAAAAAAACATGTTTCTAGTTATTCTAAAAGAATAACCAGAAAAACAATACATCAAAATATTTTTAATAGCTAAAAAAAATCACCTTATAATTTGAATCTGATATGTTAACATCTACACCAGTGACACGAAGTAAATTATTGTCATGAGAAACAACAACTTTCTCATCTTTTGTTAAATGCAAATCTATTTCCAGCATATCTGTTCCTTGTTTTACAGCACTAAACAAAGGAAAGAGAAATTGTTAAAAAAATAAGTGGAATAAAAAATATAACCATCATAATTTTTAATTATAAATTAAATTTAAAAAATTAAAGACTATTTTATGTTTTATAAGACACATTTTTCTCAGTTATACACTTAATCAGATTCAATAAAACATTAACATTTATAACAATAAAATTCCAGTAAATCATTTAAATCAATAAGCACAGAGAAATTTATAACTAAACACAAAATATCTCTAAAATGCAAGTTATTTTTTAAGAAACGTATCTGAACTAAAATCTCATGTGTCTACAAAAAGTATATAAATGATTAAATAAGACTACAGTGATTATTAATTACAAAATTTTAAAAATTAAAAATTTTGAAGGAAAAAGGATGCAATTTAAAGAAACTTGAAACAAATTCAAAACTCAAGATTCAAATAAAAATGTCTAACTTATGCCTTGAGATATTTTTTAAGCATGTAGATATAATTTTATTTTTACAAAATTTTTTTACTATTTAAGAATTAACAGTACTTAAAACATGGTTTCGAATTTTTTAAAATGCAATTTAATGCAAACTGCAGTCAATCAAAATATCCTTATTTGTCACTGAAATTTGGTTGCAGTGAGAAATTAATTTTAAATTATTAAGAACTACACACAGTCCAGTCACGTTAATGTGACCAACAGTCAAAAGTCAAAATAACTGCCTTTTGCAACATAGACTACAGCAAAACATGCAAGAGAAGAGTCAAATGAGGTTCTGAAAGGTATTCAAATGGATTTGTAGACATGCTGATTTCAGTATTGTGGCCCATGCCATGAGTTAGTCCCATAAATTCAAAATCAGGGTTAAGTATGGGGTGGTTAAGAGCATACAAAAAAATAATTTGGGTGCTCTTCAAACTAAACACATACACTAGGAGGAATATAACATATCAATTTGTCTTGCAATTAAATGCTATCATGTTGAGGAAAAACAATTTGTGTCTGTAAGGATGGACATGGTTTGCTAGGATAGATGCATACTTCTGTTGATTTATCACAGGGTCGGCAACCTTGTAGATGTGGCATACCAAACCATCTACCAATGATTCAGGATGCCGTACTGCAGGAAATTTTTGAAGGAACTTGATACCAGCAATAATGCATGCAGAGTTAAGGAACAGACATCAAGGATGTAGATTGATCTAAATTATATATTAATTTTGCATCATTTAAAGATATTTATTAACATAAAAACAAAATAAAATAAAATATATGTATTCCCCTTTAATATAGTTTGATAAAAAATTTTTTTAATGGAAATCTAGTCCCTACACTGCTTTACTTCATATTGCAATATTGAAGGCATAATTTATGACATGGAATTTGATACGATGCTTAATGTTCAGTTGTTAAATAACTTCTTTGCATACTCAAAACATTTTTTATCCAAGAAAAAATGTTTTCACATAAATATGTAGAGTAAAAAGTGAAAAGCAGAGCACATATAACTTCTCTTCAAATAATTAAATCTCTCCATCAATGGCATCCATAATAGCTGTCAATTTATCATTACTTACCTTTTAGAATTTTTCATAATTTTATAAATGTTGATGTTGCTTTCCATAATCCTCAAGATGTTAGTCTAATAAGCATCGTTACAAAATTATAAACTTCAATCCACTCAAAAATTGACAAATTTGTAGTGTAATGTGCCACTGAGAATTGTACCATGTGCCAAATGTGGCACACATGACATAGGTTGCCGATGCCTGATCTATCATATCTTCCATATTGATATGTGCACCCAGGAAATGTAACAAAAACATTCCCCATACCATAATGTTCCTTCCTCCACCTTAGACAAATTTGGTAATTGTTGAAGAATATTAGTTTTCAGATGTTTCTTGCTGTGTACCCCAACATCCATCTGTCCCATGGAATCATCACAACCATCGAATGGATGTCCAGTTGCGGTATTGGCAAGCAAATTTCAGACTTTGCCACCAATGAACAAATAGTCAACAAGATACATTTACCAAGCATCAGCTGGGGAGGCTCATATGCAGCAACATTTGCTAAACTGTCATTTAGAACACATCCTTCGTAGATCCTTGGTTCATCTGGCAGGTCAGTTGGTCAACAGTTGAACACCCATTCATCCAAATGCATCCTGCAGCAGTAATTCACTTCTGTAATTTATAGCCTGTGGTGCACTACATTAGCCATGTACCTGATTTTGGATAGTGCCTTTTTGCCATGCAGGGTATACTTTTGACTCGGTGGTACCCAGACAGTTTGTAGTAAGTACTCAATGTGTTTTTAAATTAACTTTCAGGGAAATGTATTTTATAGATATTGTTCGAATGATTTAAGAACCTCATCTTGTGAAGGAATTGTAATAGATGCAAATCAGGTTTGATATTTACAGTGGTCTGGAATTCAATAGGACAGGACATGGAGGCTGTAATTGTAAATGATGAAGCTGGAAAACTTAAATTTGGAGAGCATCTTACAGAAAATCATAGAAATGTTAGGTGGAAAAGAGTAACTAAGTAACAATAAACAAAAATTTTCCAGCTACAAAAGGTGAAACTTCTGAGAATAGAGTTTTAAATAAGGAAGGTGTATAGAATGGGACACTGAGAGAGAAAATTACAACTAGGTGTGTGCTATAAAAAGCATTTCCCTGACAAGAATATGCAAATATTTAAGAAAAAATTGTCAAAAGCAATGTAATTACAAAGTATAAATGAAGTTTGCAACAAAAAATTATGAATTTTGATAGTATTTTCAAAATTTTATATGGAATCGAGACTGATCAAAGAGTGATTGAAATGAGGGGAAAAAATAGAGAGGGAATAAGAATGAACTAAAATATGCTTCTTACAGTAATACATATAATAAATTACATAAAAAAGATCTTCTAAATCCTAGAGTAAATCTTTAAGCACTGGGTCAATTAGACCTACACAGGTAAAACATGACATTTTTTACAGAGTAGGAAAGTTAAACAGGATGCATAAAAAAAGTATGTTTGCAATTTCAAGATAACAAATTATAAATGCTGTTTTCATTTTCTTAACATTCAAATTATATTTAAAAAAAAGCAATTAATGATACAATAGCAAATGATGAAAAACTACGAATATTGAAAAAAGGAGTAAAATTTTACTATGTCCAGAACATTATACAGTTAAGAAAGGGGAGAAAATCGCCATTGAGTGTACTTTTATTCTAGTATTGGTCTTATCTGTTCTTTATAATAAAGATGTACAACTTATAATTGCTATATCAATGTTGCATTCATTTGTCATTATACTCGTAATTATCTTCTTCTCTCTAATAAAATTTTAAGAGAAAAATATAGCCTAACATGAAACCAGTTGGAAGCACTAACTGGCTTATAAGCTGATGGAAGAACTTAATACATGGCCTTGAAAGAAACAAATAGACTACTTGTTCCCTCAGAAAAAGATACAATGGACTCCAAAGAGAATCCATTAAGATGCCTTCTCGTTGACCAACTAAAATCTCTCTCATTTCATACCTAATGCAAACATTTCAACAAAACAGAACATTAAGAGTTTTCTTTAGTTTGTAACTTTTTGCAAAAGAGTAGGAAATTAAAAAAGAAAAGCCATTTCTTAAATACTATTTTATTATGGCTTGATAACAAACAAAACAAGATAAATGCTTTCAGTAATAATAAAACAAAAAATACTCAATTCCTTTTAAAGTTTTTAATAAGAAGTACAAGCAATTTAACTGTTTGGTGATCTGATACTTTAGAAGGCATATCTTAAAAAAAAATATCTGCTTGACTTCAAAAGGCAAGTCGGGTTAAGTATACAGCTTTAAAGTAAATAGAGTAAAGCATCCTATAAAATCCTTTTAAAGAAATCTTACAAAATGTTCCTTTCTTCCCATTTAAGTTATACATTTTCAGATAAATAACCCTTGTTGACACCTGAAATTTCATCCAATGTTTAAATGATAGATTGAAAGAGAATAGAAAGAAGAAAACTTATGACTATTTTAGTGATAAGAAGTATCACATAATTCATTCAAAAAGCTACAATGAGAAAATAATCACACTAAACTAACATTTTTACATACAATTAATACATTCACAAACTAGCATATGTTTAAACCATTTATCAATATTTCTAAAAGAATATGTGACAAAAGAGGTAACGAAGATTTTACAATCATTCCATATAATAATAGCCGTATTAATTCGAATTAATTGGTTTTAAGCCTAATCCCAAATTCTCAATTGATTTTTTGTGGAAAAAAAAGTGCAAAATTATTTATTAAATACCCAATACTTACGAAATTTAGAAGAAAAAAAATTATAAAAGAGAACTAATAAGAATTGAGTAACTTTTTAACACACATAAACTAACCATCAGCATCATGTTCAACTTCCCTATTCAATGAATTTTTCCACTTTTGATTCTTAGCTGCACCTGATTTTCAGTAGCATGAACAATGGTAAAAAAAGTGGCTTAGATTTGAATAAATATGGTAAATTTTCAATCAAATAAAACAATTAAATTTACTTTTTCAAATTAATTATAGATAACTATAATTACTCCAAATATATATTAAGAGTTGTATTAAGCAATTCTAATAAAAAGTTCAAAATTATTAGAAAAATTCAATTTAAAACTTTGACAGATTTATTAGATTTAATTATCACTTACTTTTCAAATGCAGACAGAGTATTCTCTGCATATTCGCCAGCTCCTACAAAAACAAATTGATGTAATCAAATTTTTTATAAACATAGATTAAATTATTCTCATTAAAATAGTTAAGTATTTTAAAGACACATTAAATAATGCTTTGACAGTTTTGTTGATTTTTGTATCATATAAAAATCATTTTCATAATAAATCATTTACAAACATTAAATATTTTTAAAGATTTCCAGCAATATTTTTTTAGTCAAAAAAAATTTAGTGCTTTTTTCCCAATATCTAATTGTTAAAAATAAAAAAGAAATATAAGCCTGTATTTTTTTATACTCATGAAAGAAAAGAAAATAAATGCATAGAGAAATTCAAAAGTAATTATAGAAACAATTTAATAAAATTTTTATATTAATAATATACTATTTACACATTACTAACTTAATGCAGCTTCAAATTAAACACATGGATGAAGGTTATGGTATTAAAAATTAAGTTTCCAGTTTGATAAAAAAAAATGCAGCTTTTCTCAAACATTAATTATAATAAAAATCTTTTTTTTAAAAAAAGCATGTTTATACATATTTGAGAAAAATATTTTTGTTCACAAACTTTGAACTGTTATAATTTGTAAGAAAAAATTAGTTACAAATACGATAAGCTCAATATAAAAATCAGATACATTTTATTTACAAAGATGTTCAACCATAATATGGGTTTTTAGAAAAACACACACATAAACAAATACTTTCAGAGAAAGTAAAAATAAATCAAAAGAATTTAAGAAATTGCAATTAATTAATTTATAATTTTAATAGAATACAATAAGTATTCCAAAAAATTTTTTTTCAATCCCAAGTTTCATTGAGTTTTATAAATAAAATATATACAAGTCGTCAGAATTCATCAACATACTTTTCATGTTTAAAAATATAAGTTAATTCTAAAATGATATAAAAAATATTTATCTCAGCAATCTTTATTGTTCCTTTTGACAAAAATATCATTCATTTTCTCAAAATTTTCAAAAAATTAAAAATAAAATAAAACTGGTCAATACAAGACATAAATAATAAAAACATATTGTAGATAAAAAAAAAATAATAATACATGATTAGAAAGCCATATGCAAGCATTTTCATTCTTTTATAAAAATAAAGTGTTAAAAACTACACTTTATAAAATTTAAATGAATTACATTTATTCATATAACAAAAATATTTGAAACTTACCACCTCTGTGACTTATATGCTGACAAAAAAACTTTAATTTCTTTCTTTTATGAATCAAATTTGGGAATTTGAAAAGTATTAATGAGGAGGCTATATAACCCCAAATATTGAAGCTATTACATACATGGTCAGCATATCATGATTTTTAATGGATATGAAGAAATTCAAGACCTAAAAAAAAACACAAAAAAGAGTCTTAATAGTAGAAATATTTTCACATACTATTTACATATTCGTGGTCACCAGTAAATGTAAATAAATACCAACATGTTGCTAGATATTCCATACACGTTGCATTTACATTTTTAAGAAATTAATTATGAAATGCGAGAGATTTTTCACTAAAGGATAAATTATTATTTAAAAAATTACACTAAAAATACTATTTACACACAATAAATGCATTAAAAAATTTCGTCTTAAGCAATTAATATGGCATTGTTCTTTCCAGACTTTCTAAAATAAATATGCACAAATATCATCAAATCTGCAAATAATATTTTTAATGAAAAAAATTTTAAATTTCATCTTTAGAGTAGTTTTAATTAAAAGTATAAAACGAATATAATGGTAACATTATATGTAATTTTCTGTAGAATATAAATACTCACACTAATTTAAAATAATTAGATCTCAAAAGATCGAAAACTAGCCTTTCAAGCTAAATGTAAAAATAAATTTTCGGTACAAGAAGGGAGCGATTAAGTATTATAGATAAGTAAATATATTTATTCTTGAATACACAAACCACACAAAACAACAACAGACGCAAAGCAGCGCTTATGTTTGCAAATTGTTGCCAAAATATTGATTGATAAAATTTATCATAAAATATAAAGTTTATTGTTCAAAAATAATTTTCATAAGGAGATTATTATAATAAATAATAATTTTAATATAGTTAATTAAATAATTTAAAAATGGCTAAAATGATGCTTTTTCTATATATGGCTGGGTAGAATTTCTCAGATAACATTTTAATGATGTTATTCGTTTTTTTTTTTTTGCGATGTCACAATTAACAAGTAAAAAAAAATCAGTATAATAAGTGAATAAATTTTACATCATAGTGCCATTTAATAGTTACAGATCTTAAACATACAGAAAAGGCAAAATTAATACCATCTGTACAATAAACAAAACAAAAAACATTTCGCGAAACAATTTCAAATGAAGTGAAGAAATTATTTAAATGTTTGGAGGACACCGAATCTCTGTTTATTATACGTGAACTTTTTGTATTTCATAATAATTTGGAATTTAGCGACAGAAATTGTTTTATGAAACAAAAATGATTGCTGTATTTAATGTGGCAAGAAACAACTGCAGAGGTATTTGGCTTTTTTGATTTTTTAAAAATATTTCTTAATTTAAAACTATTTATATATATGGGATAAATGTATTTAAAATTAATCACAATTTGAACGCTTATTTAATTTCTTATGCAGTACAATGTATTTAAGGTATTATTATTTTTTTTAGTTGAATTTATGATAGAGTACGATCTCTGAAGTGTTTTAATTTATTTTGATGAGTGGTACATTTAATTTTTAATTGGTCCAAATTGTGTGTTTGCATCTTTTTAAACATTACACTATAATAAAATATGCGCATAACAAAAAGGCAAGATACCCCTTGGCGAAAACGGCAATATTTTTTTTCGATGATCTGGTTTACATATAGGTCGCCTAACTTTTGACAGTCGTCCAAAATTAGTTGTTAAATCAAAACCAAACACATGCTAAGAATGAAAAGTATAAATCTGAACATTTTTCAAAAGAGAATTTTCCGAGAAAAAATTTTCATGTTGTGAAATAAGGTTAAAGTGTTGATTAAGTTTTCCTTTGCCGACCGGGTGCATAATGCAGTTCTACACCATTGTAAATTATTCTTTTTTTAATAAATAACTAAGGGCACTCTAAAAAAGTTGGCAAATTGAAATGAAGTACAATGACTACTAAAGCTGAAATCTTAGTAAAAATGTTGAACAAAATTAACAGTTTCTCAGAATGAGCATCATGAAATCTGAAAAACACTATCAAATCTAAGGAGCACTCTGATCTTCACTTAACCAACATTTTTTAGACTATGTTATTGAACAAAAATATAACATTTAAGTGTATAATCTATTTGTAAAAATTTTGTTTCATCTTTTGCAAATATTTTGTGACATTTGCCATATTAGTTATGAAGTATATAACATTGTTTATTTAAATGTATTAATTTATAGCAGTTATTTGTATTTTTATGTGTTTATGTTTCAGGAATTTTATGGAAAACATTACAAAGTAAACCTCAAAGTTTGGGTAATGGTACCCTTGTCACCCAAAAAGAAAGTTCTCTTTTAAAACACAAACCAACAGCACTTTTCAGTACTTCACATCGCCTTTGTGCTGCTGCAGCAGCCCATGGTATGTTGGAATTCTCTTCCATTACTTTAATTTATTTATTAAAATATTAGTTTACTCACTTAATATCATTATTATCAAAATAATCATCATAAGGACTATAAGTTTACAGAATTAAAATAAGGTTGTTTAATATGACATTAATATTAATATAATTATTCCTTAATATGCATTAGAGGGGTGTCCAATCTTTTTGGGAAGAATGCCACTGTTTGATAAAAAATGTTTCTTGTAAGCTTACTATGGGATTTTTACGCAAATAGTACATTTTTTAATGCAAGTCTATGTGGTCAAAATTTAAAAGTAATATATTAAATTAGATGAAAGAACAAACTTGGGTTTTATTGTTAGTAAACTTTTTACAAGTTCAATCAGTTAGGTCAGGTATAAAATAAAATTGAGTAACTTGAATCATTTAATTCAAAGTAGTTATTAAATACTCAGTACATATTTAATGTGGCTTTTGAATTACAATTTTTTTTACCAAGTCATCTATAAATTAGGATTAGCTCTTGCAGATGTTAACAAAAGTAGGTTATTATAGGTGTATAATCAGCCACAGTTTTGAGTGATATTTATTTTATTGTGTTTAACAGAACATTTATTCAGAAACATTTTTGATGCAAAATTTGAGGGGTTTTTTTTCCCCCTTCTGTGACAATTTTATTTTAATAAGATTGTAGGGAAAAAAATGGTTTTTTTTTATCTTTTAAATTTTTAACAATTTTTTGGAAAGTTTTTGTGCCACACTGTGTTACACATGATGCAGGTTGGCACTCCTGGTATACATTCTTAATTGGTTCCAGATACTTGAATATAGAATAAACAAACTTTTCCCATAAAAATATATTAATAAAGAGAAAAAAAATTTATTGCTAATGTTTTTTTGTATTGGGGGGGGGGGAGCTAAGTTTTTGTATAAAATTATTTAAATGCTTTGTTATACTAAATAATATAAATACAACTGTGATTGAATAATATAAATAAAAACTTAGTATTGAATTTTCTTTTCCTGTGTGTGTGTGTGTTTCTCCTGCTTAGACAGGAGTGATCATCAGGTGTGATCTTT